>JBAHVQ010228615.1:0-10459 GCA_036872915.1 Nanipora kamurai
CAAAATTGCGGTGAGTTGCTTGGAATTTGTGTTCATTCATATTAGAGTTTAAGCCTTTGACGCCTGATTTTTTTTTTTAATTTTGTTCTTTGTTCTCTTTATTTTTCCTTTGCTATCTCATTTGTTCATTGGTTCTACGTGGGGTCACAACCTGATTTATCACAAACTGCGTTCTTACGTTTTACTCCGACGAAGGGCCATTGCTCGAAACATCACTTTTTATATCAAATATTTCGGCAGTTCCCTAACATTTCTGGCTCTATATACATATTTGTATGGAATTCCATAAGAGATAATTGAAGGATATGTTATATTCACCATTAATATTTTGACAACATGAGTTGGAAACCATTGATTCTTGCATGGTAACATACTTACATGTATCTATATTGGCCGATGTTGAGCGGCGTCAGGTAGTTTGGTGTATATAGATCGAAATTACGCATGCTCCTCAAGCTTGTTAACTCAAAAAAGTTATCTGAGCCCCTGACGGGAACTCTTCCATCTCAGTCCATGTACCTTGACTTAACAAGCTTGAGGAGCATGCGCAATGTCGATCTACATGTGCCAATATAGATAATTTAATGTGGACTTCGTGACTTGTCGAGACTGCAGTTAGCAGTGCACATGTCAACTACGAATCAGTACAAACAGTAACCATCGCTCTTCCATCTGAGTTCATCAAGCTCAATTGTTAGAGCATCTCACCTGCGATCAGAAGGTCAGGGGTTTCGATCCCCGCCGGGGCCTCAGACAACTTTTCTGAGTTAACAAGCGTGAGGGGCATGCGCAATTTCGATACATAAATATGTTTGAATTCAAAGTTTTGTTTTCTGTTGCCGTTTGGGTGCATTGCACTAACTTAAAGTTAAAAAAAATATTTGTTTAATGTAGTCATCGAAGCGCAATAGCTTTCATGCATTAGTGACATGTTTCCTTATCGATTGCGTCTGTCAGCATACGGCACTACATCTGATCTACCCGAACGAAGTTAACCAAAAGAAATTTCACTTTATGATAGCAATAACCCAAACGTTAGCCAGAGTCAAATACTAAAGTCTCCATATGTCACTGAGGACTTATACGGACAGGTTGGAGTTAATGGGCTAAATATGTATTTTGGGGGGAATATCAGAGCCTCAGACTTTGGTAAAAAGTTTGTTCTTTAAAAACTGTTTATACAATTTAAGATTTACGGATCACGTTCGTTAGAATGGTTGGTCTAATATGATGACCTACCAATATGTTGACACCAATTGCAATAGTTGTAAATTTAAATTTTTGTTTATTTTAATTTTATTTTAATATACAATGACATGATATCAACATAAAACAGACACTTACGTATTTCAAGAGCTATGGTACATTTTCAAACTATGTGATTGTGATGTTTACAAACATTACGGGAAAAAAAGGTGTTGCTCTAATAACGGCTTACAGGTTACCATGGGAAAGGTTTGTCAACTGAGTAGATGGAGAAGAGAAAAACATTGAATTCATGTTCGACAGGTAATCTGCAATCATACCTGCAAGTATGTTATTACTTGCATAGGGCCAACAAGACACCAGCAGCAAGAATAACGGCTTCAAAGTCTGCAGCTGGAGTTGAGAAACTGCTGCTGCCTAGGAAGCACCCTAGCTCACCATCTGAGTCGTGGTAGCTCAATGGTTAGAGCGTCTCACCGGTCCTCAGAAGGTTACAGGTTCGATTCCCGTCTAGGGCTCAGAAATCGATTTTCTGAGATAACGAGCTTGACGAGCGTCCACTAGTCGTCTGAGAATTACCAAGCTCCCACATGAACTAGGTTCGTGTTCAGGTTTGAGTATTTACATCATTATTTTTATATCGTGACTTCCGCTCAGGCAGTACACATGACGAATCTGCACCATAGCTCACCATCTGAGTCGTGGTAGCTCAATGGTTAGAGCGTCTCGCCGGTCATCAGAAGGTTGCGGGTTCAATTCCCGTCTAAGGCTTAGAAATCGTTTTTCGGAGATAACGAGCTTGACGAACGTCTACTAGTAGTATACGGACATCTCTGTGATATGAGTAATTGAGTGTTTTAGTTGCGAGGTTCTTCAGGCGCTGAACAGTACGTTGACTCTGCTAGGGATTTGCCATTTTGTGTTTACGTTACATTAAATCACCCTTGATTTCAAGTGTGTTTTTTTCTCGAAAATAAGGTATAAAAATCGATATAGGAGTACATGCCAGTATTTTGATGGAAGTATGTAGGTATTCGGCATTCGCAATAGCGGTTCTCTACAATCTTATATGCATACAATTTGCATTCACCCAGAGAGGTGTCCCAGTAGATTCCAAGTGGCTTGAGAAAAATAAATAAAACATGGTGACATACAGTATAATTATTCTGTAGGTATGTATCTACCGTACAGTACACTGTATTTTCTAGAATAAATGCCCCATCCAATAGGACCTCAGGGCCTCTCCCTTTGCAGCCTGTAATCATATTTGATTCATCTGTCACAAAATATGTTCAGAATCCTCAATGCCCAATGTTTTTCAGTAAAAACATATCGAACAGAATCAAACAACTTGTATGAATTACGATGTACTTTAAGAGGCGATTACAGAATACTCCTCCAGGTGTGTTTACACGCACAAATAAGCGTAGAAGCTTCAACTAAAGTATAATGATTAAATCGCACGTATTTGTATTGCATATAACTAGAGGAGCAATTTAGAGGAACGAAGCTAATTCGGACGACAAATTTTGCGCAATTTAAGACTGTTAAAGGTCAATTAAGGCGAAAATCGTGAGATGGACGGTAATTCTGCAATCGTGATGAACATATTGGGACACTTGGGCAATACATGAGCTGGACCTAAATGCATATAAAACTATAAAACAACTTTAATTTATAACATACATATAGTGGTATTGACTTGAGAAATATTGATATCTAGCTATTCATACGGAAAAATGGTACAGGAGCAGTTAGTCGGATCATACATAATACAAATGGAAGAAAACAGGTACCTCAGTTAAACACTGCTTTAAGAACTGTCGGTTTGTACTGTAACTTGCGCGTTGAATGACTAAACGTTCGATTTGCAATTCGTATAAGCGCTTTAATATTCTAATTGCCCCTTTATAAGTTACAAATAAAATACATAAAATACATGATGAGTTCTGGTTTTCAACGTCACATATCAAAGATTAGAGGGTCTGTAGAACTCCAAATCATTAAATTTACCCGTCGATTTCGCACTAAATTTACAGAACAAACTTTGCAAGTCAGCCACAGTCGGTCGTCCTTGTGGTCAGTACCAAGGCCGATCCACTATCACCGTTGCTAAAAGCCTCCAAGAATCTTGGAAATATTTGCAGACCTTACCTGGCTCTTCTCATTTCAAAGAGATATTTTGAGGGGATCCTGGAGACGAAGTTGGACTCGAAGAAAAGAGTACCCAGTGCGTCATCGGCACCGTTTCCATGGTGTCACGGCTACGTTGGCACTTAGAACCTGTATCGTTTTCACTTGTTTAAATTTTAATAAACTGACCAAAATTGTTTAGAATTCTGGACGCATAAAACCAACATGCACAACTCATTTTACCGTCAGAGTCGACCATCTGTTCTATTCAAATGCTGAGGCTTCTTCACTTTGGTAAATGCCGTCACCATACTGGATTGCTTAAATGTCCAAATGATATCGCCGTGATCAGGATTTTCGTTTGAGGCCATACACTGGACGAAATGTTTCTCTTTTTTGGACGTACGATCCGGTACTTTAACATGGTATAACAACAGATATTAATGTGACAACAGTTAGAATGTCTAACACTTTCCTCTTGAAAACCTGTATATTCAAACCAGTGACAACCGTGCTTCGTAGTAGCAGTTGCTGTTTCTGTGGTTATCATTGGTGGTGGGTCGTGTCTTTCACCGACTTGTTTGCCCCTGTTTCCTTCAGAAATATGTTTTTTCCAGTCTACTCAAGCAAGGATGGCCTTCAGCTGACGCGTGCATGATTCGTGTTCAAATCAACTCGGAAATTTTCCTGCTAAAACATACTTTGAGGAACGGTTTCTTGGTACATTTAGGTACAAATGTAGTGATAAAATGTATGAACGCATCAAAAAACATCTCTCATCGATTCTCAGACGCGGTAATCAACTACGTTTGTTCAGGAGAAATAAACTAGAAGACTGATTAGCAACCAATATGCTATTGAATTACTTCAGTTATGCGAAAACTGTGGTCTGACACTTACATTTGCCAAATTAGGCCACCGTAATCAAGAAAGTGGAAAAAATCCCCAAAAATCTGCGACGAACATGCCATGTATCATAGAAGAAATGCAAAAAAATGAAAATCAAATTGCAGACCGAAAGAAATAGATTAATGGATTGCATGATGAGCTTTGATGATGCAGTTCCTTGCTGCGGTATGTCTATACTATGAGCTATGATTACCGTTAATTGTCAAGTTTATCAACATATAATAAAAGGTCTTACAAAGAAAATAGCCCGAATGCTGTCAAGAGAAAGGAATGTAGATGAACGTATCAAGAACGTTTCATCTTGCAGATTGTCATTTTTCCAGAAGTTATTAATCTATAGAGGCTTAAAGTTTCCTCTCTCGTGGTCTGCATCAGCGGACGAAATGCACGTTTTATCCCACATTTTTACATCGTTCTTTCTTGTGAACGAATCTATGGCAAACTTGAGCGAACCCTGTCTGATGATAAGAAAGAACTTACAACAGCAACTGTGCGATGGGTCGCGCTGAATTATATGGAAGGAAAAGGTCTATCTCTACCAAAGTCAATGCGGAGAACCTTAAACGCAACTGCACCACTATTGCCAAACCGCATAAAGATACAGGTGTTGTATAGTTATGGAGAAACCTGATCACATACACCGCTTGAGACTGTTTTTTTTTTCATCGCTTCCTGTTCTTTTTCGAGGTATTGTTTGTCTTCTGTATTCCTGTTTATTTCTTTCCGTCCATGCGTTTTACCTTTCAAAATTTCACTGACGACACGTCCTTCTACAGCAGAAACAGGATAAGTTGTCATGTTCTTGTGTATTTGAACTTTTCTGTCCATTTAAACCAAAATGTTCGATGGACTTTCTAGAAAATAGTAATTTGCACTGTAAAAAAACCAGCAATTTGCCGTATAAATTAAATCACGTGTCAAACGTATTTTCACAAAGATTTATCCTCGCTTGGGAGTTTGTTTGTATTAAGCCAAGGTGGTTGTGTTTCTTACTTTATGTGATGTGACTCGTCGATGGTTGGAATTTATTCAAAACCGTTTTTCGAAGTGTGGCCACGTCTGTTCCTGTGTATTTCTTTCTGATGATTCTTTCTAACTTTCGAAATTTACGTGATCACTCGTCCCACTACAGCCAGTACAGGGACGAGTAAGTTGTCATTTCAAATGTATTTCTTACCCTGTTATGTTACAAGGAGAGCTTGTTTAGTGTAAATCCGTTTGCTTGTGGTACTTAGCCGACAATATGAAGAGATTCTCTTATGGCTGGAATTTACTGGGAATGTCCGGGTTAAACCTTACTTAGGCTATTGTCATACTCATTTTTCATTGGTTTTGTGGTTTTTCGAAGTGAGGCCACGTCTGTTCCTCTGTATTTCTTTCTGATGACTCTTTTTACATTTCGAAGTTTCAGTGAGGTCTCGTCCCACTGCAGCCAAGATAGGGACGGGTAAGTTCTACTGTCAAGCATAGTTTCACTCTGATTTTGAGTTAATTCGGGATATGTTGTGTAAATCAAGCCAGAGGTTGTTCTTTTACTGTTGTATGGTATGACTGTAATGAAAGGGATTTATAAAAAATGTCGAAATGATACCGTACCTCTTAGTTATTTTTTTGCTTTTCTCTTTTCGTTGATTCCCGTTCTTTTTCCCTTGTGTGGTTTGTGGTCTCACGTATTCCTGTATATTTTTCCTAAAACTGCTTTCAACTTTCCGAAACTGCAGTGACGACTCGTCTCGCTACGGCAAAAGCAGCGACGAGAATATCCTCTGATCAAGCATTTTCTCAATCTGATTTTGTGTTGCTTCGGGCCTTGTTTAGAATAAACCAAGGTAGTGGTTGTTCATATACTGTTGTATGTTGGGACTCTCAGCTGAACTCTGTTTCTACTCAACGTTTGAGTACATTAGGGATATGAGGTCTTCTCACGTGCTTAAGGGGGAATTATGGTCGACTTTTGGAATATCGTGTAATCGGAGGAAAAAATAATTGTACCAAGTACGCTAAAAATTCCTGATTCGGTGACGCGTCGTAGATCTATTGAGCGTCTACTTCCATAAGTTGTGTAACGGTGAAAACGTCGCAACTTTTGTCGAAGAACCAGAGAAGTCACAGAAACGTTAGGTACTTTATTTTCATTAATTGCAGTTATCTTTCCATGCAGAAAATTCTTCACTTTTTAGAAAGCGCAAAGTCAAAAGCCAAGTCAAAAATCAACCAGTTTTACGATTTGGTGATGTTTACATTATTGGCCGTGGCTCCTTGCAGTAAACCACTGAGATTTATAGTTGGCTGTACAGTATTTTCATACTGATCTAGCGCCTTAAGTAACACAGCTCCGTCAACATCATCGACTAACGTCTCTGCCTCCGGCTGCTCAGAAACAGGCCTGGACATTGCCAAGACATAAGACCTCTTTCGTTTCATTTGGATTTTCCCTCTTATACGTTCGGACTCGTTCGACTAAACGATGACCACTTCTCTTCATAATTTGTTTCTCTGACAATCCAGCCTCACACATCGTCGTTGTTACAGTCGCTCTTAAAGAATGATTGCTGTGATTTCCTTCCATGCACGCTTCAGAGGACACTCGTTTCACACGTTGACGTAACGTGTTTTTCCCTATTCATCGTGATTCAAACCAAATTTCTGAGCCGCAGGTCCAGGTTGTGTTTCGGTTTAAGGTAGAGCAACTCACCAACATCCTTGGGGCTGTAAAGTCCAAATAACCGTAGAAATTAGTCTCCAAGACAATACAAACATTACAAACTTAGGTACAAATCCAAATTAAACCTACCATTTCGACAAATAGAAGTTGTATATAAACGTAAAAGATTTGTCATCAAGGGGATCTTCCTCATGCTCTATTTGCTTCCGCTCCTTTTTCCTACCCTTTAATCCACCTTCGTTGGTCCTAGATACTTTCTCTCCGTGTTTGACCAACATCGACGGGTCGTCTTGTTCAATGAACTTGAACTGGTTTTGACTTAGGTCACGTTGTTCTTGTCCTCCTCTAAACGTAGAGTTTGCCAGTCAGGAAAAACAACATGTTAATTACAGTGTCGGGGGTTTCCGTGCCGAGAATACCTTGCTGCCTCATTTTAGCTTCGTTACTAACAGAAACTGCATCTGCTTGCCTTCGGCAGGGATGCTGTATTGCCTGAAGTTCTTTCAGCCGCCCATCTAATTTGGCTTGGAACGGCTTTAATTGCGGCGTCTGAAACAAAATTATTTCGGGCTTGTTTTCTTCGATGGCACGGTTAATACCACAGAACAAGCTATACAGCACCTCGTGTCTGTAATCAGTGCCGTCCTTCTTTCAGACTTCAGCGAATTTGCTGAGCCAGTAACTAATTTCTTCCACACTAACGACACCTAAACTTCGGATGCTTTTAAATTTCTTATTCTCAATGTCCAAAATCTTTAAACTGCTCGTTTCTCTCTTTCACCTACGCTTTGTACAAATTTGTACTTCACGTAGTGTATCTTGTCGTATTTATTGGCACCCTATTTCTTCTAACTTTTTCGACTTGGTTGTCTGAAACTAATAGAAACCGTCCTGCCATATTCCTTTGCCTCGGGAAGATTTGTAAAAGTCTTTCACAAATCTTCCCTCGGCGGCGGGAAATTTAATCGCTAATCTCCCTGAAGTCAGGTTATTACTGATGATTATACTTGCTATACCTGAGCATGCATGGCAAACCTTATTTAGAAACCAATTCCCTATCAAAACGTACAGCAGGGAGCCACCTTAAGTAATCAGAATTTCCAGTTATAATGATCAGAATGGCCCCTTCATTGTGGAACTTTTTCGTAAGTGTCCCAGTATATGTATTGCCTTGCCTGTTCTTGGAATATATTCCATGTACGGCTTACGACACCAATTGTTGCGGTTCACCAGCTTTTCACTAAACGTCGGGATTTTCGTAAAGTTGTAGGAAACCAAACGGGTTGGGAATGGTAATACGCAGAAGTTAAAACAAAAGAAAACGCAAGGGAATAAGGGAAACAAGCCAATGTTGTTTTTTCCATCCATGCTACAAAAAAGCATTAACTTGTGAGGAGCTAACACTTATTCGAGCTTCGTGAAGTTTGGATGTTATAATGCTCAATACTTGAAACACCACACACATCTATTTTCTTCAAATACTGCATTTCGAGATACTGTAACTCTCGTCTGGTCGGAGATCACAGCTTGCCGAATTCGTCGGATAGTAATTCAAAATGGGACAAACCGCTTTCTTAATTTTCAGCCTTAACCAGCTAAGACACCAGTTTCCCAACCCTTTTGGCTTTCTAATGTTACCTCCATTCCTCATTGTGTCGAAATTTTTCCAATCATATGTCTATATAACACGATGGAAACACGACAAGCGTTTCCTATTTCCTAAATACTGATCCTGGCAGTTGTTCAAAACTCTTTTTTCTGTTTTTTTTCTTGCTGGAACGCCAACACCAGGTGAGTACAATTTCTATGATTTGTTCGTGGCATTACTTAAAGAAATAAATACTTCCATCCGTATCTAGATTGAAACATCAAGTTTCTCTGCTCGTCTACCGAGTAACTTTTCCGGTCGTATTTCTTCCTTTCAAAATTCTTCTGTTGTAAAACTTTGACTGAGCTTCCTCTTGCTATTCTTGGACCCCATTTTCTTTCGTCCCACCTCGCCAAGTTTACAAAAGCGGCTAATCTTAGGTCTAATAAATTCGGCTGTAAAATGGCCGCCATTTTGAAAGTGTTGTGCCAGAACTTGCTATTTGATATGCGCAGGGAATGTGCACAGTGCAAAACTGAGGAATTACCTTAAGCAAAGAGGCAGATGAGTCTTGTGAAACGTATTCAACTCCTTTTATGATGACACCACTCTACTTAGAAAATAAATAGCTTAGACCAATCGTTTGTCTTACATGAAGAAGGGGTAATAATTAGCCCAGAGTTCTATTTCAGAATCATCCTCAGGAAAATATGAAATGATACATTGAAATCCCGCTCAAGTCAACTTTTTCAGTTGACTTCATCAGTGTAGGATAATTGTGAATTTGTCATTTCACATTACCCTGAGGATGATTCTGAAATAGAATTGAAACACTGCACATCCATCCTCGTTGGATAGCGTTAAGTTGTCGCGAGAATATCTCTTGGCCTTAAGTTGGATAATAACTCGCCTCCAATCCCTGTAGACTCGACAGCTCGAGGGCCGGACCGGATTCCCGAAAGAGCGAGTTCAAATCCCGTTCAAGTCAACTTTTTCAGTTGACTTCAGCAGTGTAGGATAATTGTGAATTTATAATTAGCCCAGTCAGGTGGCGATTACAGTGCTTTGCATTTGTGGATTTTCATTACCGTTACTTAGGCGTGCAATTTTCCTCGTGCACATTTTAGGTTTCAAATGTGTCCGTTCAGAAAGACGGTGAAGTATGTCTGAAAGATAAAGGGGAGGACGTGCCTCTCCAATTGTCAGTCAATCAACTAATCAGCATTGAGAGTCCAAATGTTCGACTTAGACATTTAAATTTCTGAGATATTGGTGCAGAGTCTCCATCTCTCGCCTCCCAGACGGGGAACCAACCCTCTGGCGAAAAATAACGTTATGCTGTAGAATGACATTAGATGTTCAGCCTCCTACGGTTTCGACTTTTGCAACGGGCGATTAGTAAGGTCTTCATTTAAAATAGTCATACGTTCGGAACAGAGCGTATCGAACTGTAGATAAAAAACACGAGACACCTGTCAAGTTGTGTAATTTTTTCAGTGTTACCATGATAACGATTGCGAAGGAACGTTGGTATATTTTCGTGACTACCACAAAATTGATATCAGGAGACACTTTTCACTAAAGAATAACACAGCAGAATTGTAGGAAAGGTGGTTGGAACAATTTTTATGCTGTAGGATTTGTGGATTTTAAAATCTTAAGTATTATAAAAACAATTTTTTTTGAAAATTAAAGCTGTTGTTTTGGGGATTTTTTAAGTACTACAGTAAAACTCCGCATATAAGAACCTAGATTTTAGGAACCTGTTGGGCTAAAATTGCTTATTTATACCCCCCTTTATATAAGAACCTGTTTAGGTGAAGATTTCAAACAGGTTCTTATTTTATTTTTATCACTCTAAGAGTTGAAACTAAAATGTATAAATCAAAGAAAATAAGCTCTTCACAAAGTAATGAAAATGACCCAGAAGTCAGAATCCTAGATATGTCATATAAACA
>JBAHVQ010228646.1:0-10456 GCA_036872915.1 Nanipora kamurai
ATTATATGGGTAACTGTTTCATCTGCTTCCTTACACATTCTGCACTTACTATCATCATAACTTTTATCTATTCGCATTTTGATCACATTGGTCCTAAGCGCCTGGTTTGGTGCAGCAATTAGAAATCCTTTTTTCTCTTTCTTCATTTTACCATTCTTTAGCCATAACCACGAGTCTTCACTGATAATATTTTCTATCTCCGTTAGGTGTTGTCCATGCAACGGTTTTTCTCTCCATTCTGTTTCCATTTCTTCTCTTTTTCTTTTCTTATACTCCTCTTTGTTGTCTCGTTCTGCTATCTCATTTCCTGTAGCTGCTGCTATTAATCTTTCCTCGCTCTGACTTACATACTCTTCCAGTTCCAGAATTGATAGGTGGACGCAATCTTTGACACTAATTAGTCCTTGTCCTCCTTCTTTTCTTGGCAAGTACAAGCGACACACACTATTCCTTGGGTGGAGAGTTCTATTCATTGTCATCATTTTCCTTGTCATTCTATCCATCTCTTTCAGTTCATTTCTTGTTCAGTCAACAAAAGGTGCTGAGTATATTATTAACGATACAGCCCATATGTTAATTGCCGTCTCTGTGTTTCCTCCGCTCAGTTTTGATTTCAGTACTTTTCTTAACCTCCTTTTATATTCTATCCTTACCTTTTTTTTCATTTCTTCACACTTTATCTGGTCTGCTTCTAGAACACCTAAGTAGTTATGCGAATACATTTTCACGTATGGATTGGATCCTACTTTTGTCTGGCAAGATGATTCCTTCAGACCTAACCAGCTTCCTCTTCTCATCACAAGCGTAGCACATTTCTTTACACCAAACTCCATCCCGATGTCATTACTGAATACGTGCACACTTTGTACCAGTGAATCTAGCCCCCTCTACCTCTTAGCGTATAGCTTGAGGTCGTCCATGAAAAGGAGATGATTGATTATCTCTCCTTTCTGAAACTCATATGCAAATCTTGCCTTTTTTATGTCAAAGTCATTGGAATTAGCGCAATAACAAACAGTAATGGCGACAGCGAATCCCCTTGAAATATTCCTCGCCTTATTCTTACTTCTCCGAGTTTTTCTCCATATGTCAGCTCTGTCCTCCATGTCTCCATGCTGTTTACTAACAACACTTTTACACTGTCAGCAATTCCAAACATATTTATCCATGACAGACACTTCTTTATCCATGAATGTGGGACCATGTCATAAGCCTTTGTGTAGTCAACCCATGCCATTGCCATATTCCTCTTTCTTTGCTTTACTTCTTTCATCACCATCTTATCTATGAAGATTTGATCATTTGTTCCACTAGTTTTCTTTCAGCAGCCTTTCTGTTCTTCTGTCAGCAATTCTTCTCTATCTAGAAAGTGATACATCTTGTTAGCAACAATACCCGTTAACAGCTTCCAGATGATGGGCAAGCATGTGATTGGTCGATAATTGCTAGCCAAATTTCCCTCATCTAGGTCTTTCATTATCAAGACTGTTCGTGCTTTCGTCTTCCAGTTTGGTACATTTCCTTTGTTTAGACATTCGTTTAAATGTATAACTATTCTTTCATGCATACTTCCGAAATTCTTTAGCCAAAATCTCTGTACTAAATTAGGGCCAGGGCTTTCCAATTTGGCATCTTTTTTAGCATCTTTTCCATGATATCCGCTGTTATTTCTATTTTTTCTTGTTTTTTCTCTTCCACCGCCTCTTTAACCTCTCCTATCCACTCTGCTGAGCTATTATGATTATTTTCTTTACTCCATATATTACTCTAAAAAGACTTTGCCCCTTCCTTATCTGGACTTAGCCAGATCTACTCTCTCCATTCAGTTTCTGGTACAATCTACTCTGGCCCGTTTGAAATAGCTTGTTTTGCCTAAATTGGTTAATTCGTGCCTCGTATCTTCTGACTTTCTCTGCTTTTGCTGTAACTCGTTGTTTAAATTCCTCTATAACCCACTTATATCCTTTCTCCTTAAGGATATATTTCCTTTGTAATTCTTTTCTATGTCTGGTTTTAATCATTATACCTTCTTTCAGTCTTTCAACTCTACTAATGTCTTTCCTCAATTGTTTTATTTGGCCTTCTAATCTTCTTTTCCGCCATGGTTCCTTCATTGTTTTCTTCCCCCCGACTTTGATTCCTAGATTTTCATTTACAACAACTGCTGCCGCGTAAATCAGGTCATTAGTTTCAGTGATACCATCAGTGTTGATCTTTTCAAGCACCAACTCTACTTTGTTAACTTCTGCCAAAATTTTTCTCTTGTTTATGTTTTTCAATGCTGGTATTCTTTCTCGGTTCAGTCCACCCATAATCTTTTTCAATCTTCTTAGTGTTTTCATTTCTTCATCAGTCTGCTTCACATTCTTCTATTATAAATGGGTCAACCTGTATTTCCTCATCCGCTTGTAGGTCTCTATCTTCCCATTGCCCTTGCTCTTGACTATCTCCTATGTCCTCTATTCTGTTGTTTGTTTCCACTCCATTTTCCCCTGCGCTATCCTTCTCTCTCACGTTCCAATCTTCCCCCCCTCCTCTTCTATTCTTCTCTTGATTCTTTCTATGTCAAGATAGGACCTTTACCTGCCCGGGTTTGGAATCAAAGTTTTCATTCTCAGACTAGTGGAGGGAAAGGAGTCGTCTTCTCCATTCTAGACCGGCCCCAAGCAAGACCCAGCCACTGCCCTAATAATTATTATAATTATTATCACTATTACCATTACCATTACCATTACCATTACCATTACCATTACCATTACCATTACTATTACTATTATTAGTCAACTCGCCGCGGGTAGATGGAAACGATGTTGGTTTCGAGAAGGGAAATGACTTCGTACGTCTTCGAAATTGCACTAGTCAATAGGATACCATGTTTAATGGAAAGACCAACCTTTGTACTATGTGTTCTTGAAAGATTTATGGCCGAGCGACCATTTTGAGGGTAGACTTTTGTTATTTTTTTATGTAATGGTGTTAATATACCTGCGCTGCGGCGTATCGCATCCGTTGCATCTTTTGGCTACTGTCTTCGTAGCCCGGTTGGTAGAGCAATGCACTAGATTTGCTGGGTCGCCGGTTCGATTCCCTGTCAACAACTCAACAGTTGCATGTTTCGCTACTGGTCTCGCTTGGGTCTGTATGACCCAAAAGGTATGATTCCGGCCGTTAAAAAGTTACTTTAACTTACTATGGTCCCCATTTCATGTATCGAGTGCTAATGACGGATATTCCTTGACTGGTACATACCTTGCCGCGTAAGTTAAATGATGTTAGCTTGTAGCACGATGATATCCCTCCCAGATATACAAGCACACTGCGAAAAAAACAAGCCTGTACTAGTTAATGCGATTTTCTTTATGGCTATTCTAAAGCACCACATTTAAATTTTAGAAGTTACCAACATGTATATAGTGATGTTAAGTGGAATGCTCTTTTTTATTGGGTCAGATTATTATGGTGTAAGAATGCAAGGACTGCGAGTGGAACAAGGCGTTCTTGAAGACCTGTTGTGGTAAGGCAAAGTTTTGATATTTTGCTCCCACTCGACTTCCCACTATATGTGATCATTAATTATATCAGTAATGTGAAATGAGGTGTGTTATAGCTATTAAACCTTTCCCCCAACAGTAGCTACTAAATCACTCAAATTGGGAAGAATTCGGGTAGCAGCCTCCCTGGTGGTTTTAGAAGCATAAAGCGGAGAATACACGGTGTAATATTAGAGCATTTACTAAATATCCTAGACGAGGATGAAGTTTTAAAGCAGAGCCACATTAGAATCAGATTTAGGTTAAGCATTGACTCTTTCGTGCCAGATTCTATCACTAGTGACTGACGCAGACTTTAGTATTTCACGCTGGCTAACGCCAGAGTATTTTACTTTGGCTAACGCCAGACGATTTTACTCGTCAAAGGGAAAACCCACTACCACCAAGGAGTTAAAGAGAATATATTGTTAGGATATTGAGAGAATATATTGTTAGTATTAGACTTTCACTAATTAAATATTTTACATGATTTTACTCTCAACTTTTACCATTTTGAAATATTCTCCTCGTGTATACCATTCAGAATTTCATGCAAATTACTTGCAAACTTCGCGCATTATCAGAGCATTGACTCTTCAACGACTTGGAGTAAGCAGCTGAGGTCATTAGAAATTGGGAAACACTGAAACTAAAATTACGTAGAGCTCATGAGTGTTAACGTAAGTGCTACATTCCATATCGTTACCTTCGAAGAACACCTTGGTGTAGCCCATTACAGGGCAGCAATCGGCCCCTTCCCAGGTTACAAAGGTAATGTAGGGTACTTAACGCACCAAGATGTTGTGATACTAGTAACATATAAGTATATATCAATGACAGTTGTGGCCAAATATGCATTGGGCGTTGCTTATGCTTGGAAACTTACTCAGTGTCACCAAATGGAGGAGAAATCTAATGACAAAAATCCCACAAGACCGAAAGAAAGCACAGAAGAAACGACAATGTTTAGACCTCTAGTTTTGTCCTTTGAGGGTCGTTTGAATTGTTTGACGATATAAATTAAAAATTCATAATAATGGTTAATTACGAATTTATCGTTTCATATTATCCTGAGGATGATTCTGAAATAGAATTGAAACACTGCACATCCCGCCTCGTGGATAGCGTTAAATTGTCGCGAGAATATCTCGTGCACTTAAGTTGGATAATTACTCGCCTCCAATCCCTGTAAACTTGATAGCTCAACAGGTAGAGCGGCGGACCGAATTCCCGAAGGTGCTAGTTCAAATCCCGCTCGAGTCAACTTTTTCAGTTGATTTGAGCAGTGTAGGTTAATTATGAATTTATCGTTTCATATTAACCTTAGGATGATTCTGAAATAGAATTATTAGCTTTATTTCGAGATTTTTAGTTTAATTGTCAAATTTGTGCTGTTTTTCTGTAATGCGTAGTAGACATAAAGGGAAAATGCGGCATAGGAAGTGTTTTATGGAATGTAAGAAACTGTAACGAATATCCCAGCTGGTTTGCTAAGTTGAACATTGAAAGAAAAAATTTTTACATCAAAGATTATAGATAATGATTGTTAGATAAATCTCAGTTTTAATTGACTACAAACAGACAGCTAGCTCCTGGTCGCGCGAAATCGCTATGTCACGTCTGCAGACATTTTTTTTTGAATGTAGAAGTTACGTTATATCTGCAGGTAGTAGTTTTTGTACATTGAAAGTTATGTCGTTTCTGCAGACGATCGTTTTCAGTCCGCATGGCAACCGTTAAAGTTGCCTTTATTGGTGGTGCCATTGGAAGGTGACGACAGCTTCTAACATGATATCTGTAATGGGTCCTGTTACACCTAATTGAAACTAGTCACCCTTTGGTTTATAACAAAGTCCAATTGAGGGTGATAATCTGCAACTGTTAAATGTTTTTTCAAAAAAATCTATGATGTAATTTTTTATTAATTATTTCTACAGTTACTCTTTAAGTTTGAAAAATACATCTAAAACTCATTAATAATTCATGAAGAAAACACAAAGGAAAATCATAACCTTAACGGATCTGTATATGTGATATAAATCTCGCTGACTTTTCTCATCAAATTATGGCAGCTCAAAAAGCAGTACTTGCTAAAATTTCTTCACCAGTTAGTGTATAAAGGGTTTCGTTTTAGAAGTCATCTAAAAAACTCGTAGATCGTGCTTTATCGGATCTTAAACACTCGGCTGTCGCCTCGTGTTTTATGTCAAATAAATCACTCCTACTTTAAATATTACAAAGAATTTCCATCATTGAAACATATGAGAAAAATTACTTGATATATTACCGTTCAAGCAACTTCAGTTGCGTTGAAGCAACAACCCCTCTTGTGTTCAGCGGGAAGTTATTTTCGGGCTTTTAGCCGCGCTTGTAATAAAATAGTCAGTCGAGTCTTTTCGTCGAGTCACATTCCCTTTGGCTATTGGATGAGGGGTTTCTGAAGAAAACTAAGCGGCTTTCACAAAATTTTGAGCAAAGTCCTGAAAATAGGTTTACAGTGTCCTTGTATGTTCGTCCTTTCACCTGCTCAGGTTTGTAGTCGAGCCGTGTCTTGATATCTGCGTTGCTCACGTTGTAGGTTGAAGCTTCCCGCGTTAGCACAGCATATGAAATTTCTTCAATGTGATATAGCTATTCCAACCACAAAATGGTTCATTTGTCTTTATACCGACGTCTTACCAACGGAGGTGAGCCTCTAAACTGAATATTAGAAATTATAAATATATTAATAATAATAGTAATAAATTATATAAATGAATTAATAATAATATGATTAATTATTTAAATAAATTAATAAATTATATAAATAAATTAGAAAATCCTCGTATTTGTATTGGGTGGAAAACGACAAGTTCCGGTAACGATCCGGTCAAACTGTTTCCGTTTCACCCAGACTCCCGTTTGTGGTACGAAATCATTGAGTTCACCTTAAACATCCTTCTTATTATAACTGGTGCATCAATTTGCAAACTTGGATATAGTAGAAGCGGAAACTAGAATCAGGCTTTTCTTCACTGTAGAAACTAAGCAGATGAACAACCAGTACATCAAAGGCAGCCCGTACAATTGACTTGTCTCGTGCTTTTATTTGATTTCTCAAACACTCTTCTACATTGACTAAAATGGAGCACTTATGATTAAAGTTCATCGTTTTTATACAATTGGCCCAAACTGGTGTTGTGTTGTTTCTTGTTGTATTGCAATCTAATACAATCTTTAGCAATCTTTAGCTTTTTAGCAAAAGTGGAGTTTTTGTGGTTTGGGTTTCTCTTTCTCATAGTAATATATAATTAGGCAGGAAACTTTACCTAGTCACCCGCCGACTTTCGATGGCTGATCGGAAGTTAATAAACCCTAATCGTGATAACATAACCCGCGTGACCTGGAGCAGGTGGGAATGTAGACGTTCTCCGATTGGTTAATGCGTTAGTCGACTGTGAAGGCTGACGATTCAGTTGATAGTAAAATCCTGGCTCTGATTAAGATTTTGCACACTAATTTGCGAATTTTGGATTCCAATCCGATTTCTAGTTTGCCGGATTACTAAGCTTCGACCATGTGGTCATTTTGGAGGATTGTCGTGGAATTAAATAAATTTTTTTTTTTTATTGTTGTTTATTAGAAAACTCTCTTGCAGTTACAACTGAATTAACGAGTTCTTTACAATATGAGACATGATATAAAATAGTACAAGCATAATTATTTAAAATTCTAGACTATTTACTAAAATAGAATTCAATAGCTATTTACAAGTTAAAGTATAGTATAATACATGTATAATTGATTACCAATCAATCTTCAACTACTTATTTAAAATACTTAAATGTAAAAAATGATTGAGATTTTATTGTTCTACATACAGTAACGGTATTAAAATTATCCGACCGGACGTTGGTTCGAGCGGTAGTTAACATTTGCCGCATTTTTAGGTCGACATTATTATGTCATGTAATTCGAGCATGTAATTATAGGAAATTTGAAATGAAAAGGGATTAAAACGAAACCGGGCTTCCCAGATTGCGTTAAAATGTTTTTATTGGCTTTAAGGGTTTATTGGCCTCTAATCGCCCATCGAATGTCGTCGGGTAACAGCGATAACGATGTAGAATTTACGGCCATATTACTACCAAATCGGGAAACCGTACCACAAACCTCCAATTTTGTTAATAAGCTGCAAGTATTAGACTGCAATATAAGGAACAACACTGCACCAGGTATTTTATATTTAATTGCGTTTTATCACGGGCTGCCTGTGAGTACATGAACATACTATGCACGAGCACACCCAATGGATAAAAACAGGTTTACAAGTCATTATTACGATTTTTTCGACTTGAACTGCACCGATGTTTGTGCCAGAGGGAGTTGGGAATCAGTTCTCAAAAACTTTTTCTGTGGGGTGATTCCCGCCTTAAAATGGCTCCCTGCTGTACTGCTGATACAGTCGCTTAATGTAAAACTAGATGGCTTGTCATCTTTTTGACCTTATTTTAGCTTGAATATGCTAGGAACACGAGTCACTTCCTAACGAACAATCCTGCAGTGAAACTTCAGCAGGATATGAAGGGAGAACAGGATAAAAGTTATACCGTATATAGTGTGCATTATCTATGTAGATAAGTAACCACAGTTTCTTTAAATCTATTTTGTCCAGTTCAACAAATACCTGTCATCAGTGTACGAGGGAAACTTTTGTTATTTTCACCAACTTGCTATTCAACTTTTGCATTCAAACCAAGTTTTTTGAAATGTGCATCAAAAATTAAGCCAGAAAAGTGTTTTTTTTGCGCGCGTAATATCTGACGGTCGTTTTCGTCAAGTTAAGCAGAAGTTTTTGACTCATTTTTTTCAATCTTCTCGGACAATAATGAGTTAATATAACTTCAGGTACTCATTATTGTCATAAGATCGTAAAAGCACAAATGCTAATATAAACTTCAAGTAAACGACAAATTTCTTTATTACATAAATGTTTCGGCAAAACTCGTGCCATCTTCTGAGCAAATGATAGTAGGTTATTTGCAAGCGATATTTATATGTGACCTGATAAACATTTCAAGTGCATGACTCGTGCGTGTCAGAATGACTAATTAAGTCACAAAGGTGCGACTAGTTAATGGAGGTGGCAGGCGTTGAAAGCAAGGTGTAGAATTATTAATGATAGTGTGGTGGACAAGAACAGTTAACACCACACTATTATTTACCATAACTATGTTAGTACAGTTTGGACAAGCTGTAATAAAGAGAATCTCGGACAAGTCTTAAAAATGCAGAAAAGAGCGGCAAGAGTAATTTGTAACGACCATGGTCAGACTGCCAGTGTCAAGCTTTTTAATCGTCTTCAATGGGTTCCCTTCTATGAAGACGTAAAAATAGCGAAATGTTGCTTAGCTTACAAACGTATCAAGAATAAAGTCCCAGCATATATCGAAGATTCCCTAAAGCTTAATAGTGATCAACATACGTGTACCACTAGATACAGCAATAGTAACTTCATTTGCCCCAGGTACAATTGCGAGACTGAGGGCGGAAAAACCTTTGCAGTTACTACCACCAAACTATGGAACAGTTTAAAATTAGATCTTAGAAACTCTGTGTCATTAAAAGCTTTCAAAAACAATTACTGGAACAGTATTTTTAACGAACAGAAAAAACTTCATAATTTTATCGTATAATCAGTTTTTAATTAATCAGTCTATTCACTTATATTTATAGATATATATTTATATATACGTATATTGCATGTTATTTAACTTTATTTTTAGCTTGAGGGTCACTAGTTTATTAGTTTGGTAACTATTTTGCGCTACCCTCATTAAATAAAGAGTTTATTATTAGTAGTATGTTTCTTTGCGGGTCAAACGATTTTCCACACCTGTTAAGAGTGGGGAGAAATTCCCTCCTCCATCGATGCCAAAATTCTTCAAGTAATTGCTGAATGCGACACCATCTTTCTCGGGGATCATAGGCTTCCTCAGGATCGGCAGCTTCAGGGGCATATTGATCTCCCAATTGTCCTACGAGGAAATGGTTAGGAGTTAACGGCGTCAAATCGTTTGCGTCGAAACTCACATACGTAATTGGACATGAGTTCAATAAGCCTTCGACTCCGCAAATTGCCGTATGGAGCTCTTCATCTGAAACATCTGCGTCCTTCAGTATTGCTCTCATTGCCTTTTTAGCACCCTTCACCGTCGATTCAAATACTCCTCCGAAATATGGAACGGACGGTGGGTTAAAATCCCATCGAATCTTCTGTTGTTGCGTCGTTTTCTCCACAATGTTTTCTTGATCAAGCTTGATCGAGACCGGGGTATCGGGATTGCCTTTATGGGAAAACACGAGTTTTGGCAGCGATAAGGCACGAAGTGGATGAATTGTCCGTCTGGTAACGACAAACCAGATAAGCTGCAGAGGCATATGCATTCTTCGAGGCATCAGAAAAGACATGTAGGCGAGTTTCCACCGGGTTCGGCTTGCGTCAACATCGAGGGATGGTGAGACGAGACAATTCTGAAAGTTCGGAACTCCATTGTTGCCACTTAGCCTCAAGCTGACTGGGTAAGGCGTCGTCCCATCCAGTGCCTGCCATCCATATCTCTTGCATAACGATTTTGGCTCGTGTTGTAAATGGTGCAAGGAACTGAAGAGGGTCGAAGACGGTTGCTACAGCACTCTTTTCCAACTTAGCTTTCGCTCTTTCATATGCATTTACTGTGTATCCCAGATCTTTCACCATTCTTAAAGCTTTTCCCGACAAGCTATTCTGGAGGCGCAACATTTTGTCTTTGACAGAGAGAACTGCTTCATCTACGACAGACATAAACGCAGCCTTCCATGATGCATAATCAGTTTTATTTTCGCCTGAAAATGTCGGTAGTTCGACGCCTTTTAATTTTATTGGAGCGATTCTTTGTTGATTGGGC
>JBAHVQ010228657.1:0-10456 GCA_036872915.1 Nanipora kamurai
CTTGTAAGTAAATCGAATTTTGGCTTTTGTTAAAACAATATTTAGCCCCGATTTTTCTGCAAAACAACTTTCAAAATTGCTATGACCACGCTGTTTACAATCGAAGATTCGGCTCATTACTTCGGCCACTCAGCTCGCATGTTGCTCGCAAGCAGCGCCAATTTGGCTTCATCCAATCATAGCGCCTCGTAAATGGAGTTAGCTTTCCAGTCTCTTTACAGTTCACTGATCGTAGCTGGTTTCAATAATTGCCGGCGAAGTTATCGTTCCAGTCTCTTTACAGTTCACTGTTGCAAGTTCGACGCCATTTTGTTGCCAATGAAGGCGAGAACTGCGACCAACACAATCTTTACTTCCGGTGTGCCCAGTCCTCTAGAATCTAGAGTCTAGACGACGGACGACGCTTTTTTGCGGTAAATTTTTTTTGCCCCAAACATTGCAAAATTGTAAAGCGAGTGAACCATGGACCGAACTTGAAAACAATCAACCTTAGAGACCAAGCAAGTCATGACTCTGCTAATATTCTTTCAAAAAAAAAAAAAAAAAAAAAACCTAAAAATACGCTGATTATGCTAGCAGTGCTACTTTTATAAAAAGTGCAAAAATTATGCTCGTTTTCCCAAATTATGCTAAAAATTATGCTAGCACAATCTATAAAGGCCTAACCACAGGCGATGCTGCAGCACTGTCGCCGGCATTTCTACGATGATATGTAAACCAGGGTTATGTGTTGCACTCCCTAGATGGCCCACCTGCCATCGTCAGAGTCGATCCCGCCCCAGGCTTTATAGCCTTGAAACACGACGACACAATAAAACAACTTGCCATAACACTTGACGTTGATAAAGTTAAAAACATCATCGAGAATCCTGTCGCTGAAAAAGCTGTTGTTGAGATAGCGAAGAAACCCTGTTACACATCTAAGTCTCAGTATTACCATTGGTAGGCTTAATTCACGCCTTCGTAGACATGGCATTTCGGCGCACGAGCTGTGGACACAGATGAACCAACTCACTCACGATCAACTAACTCCCATTGGGTGACAGGGATATTATTATCAATATTTTAGTAATATAATAGTGTTGTGCCGTTCGTTTGGAGATTGTTTTCCTATTGACTGGCGTTATTTTTATTTTAACGTAAATCTAAATGAAGGATATGACTCGTTAATGATGCGTTCGATTGGCCCTATTCCGGTATAAGAATATATTCCGGAATATTCCAAAATGGTTATTTTGAATACTCTGGAATTATAATAGTAGTTTAATCGAACGGATATTCTGCTTTATGCCAAGTATTCTTATTCCGGAATTCAATCGAATGCACCCTTACTGAGTCATACCTTGTATTTTAATTAGGTTAACATAATACCTGTAAATAATCTATAATTACTAACACAAAAATCGCATAATCTTGCCAAAATATCTCTGCAATTAAAAATATTGTCGTTTAGTTGAATTTTAACGTATGAAAATACCAACAAGACGTCTCCAGTTTAATATGTCATGATGGATATTGACGGTGGATGATGACTGTTGATGGTGGATAAACGTTGATGACGGTAAATTGGTGTATTTAAGACATGGAATTATTATCCTGATGTAAGGGTGTTATTTCGGAATTCCCATTTTAGGACTACAACAGTCACAAAAAACTGTGTTGAAAAAGAGAAACTGTGTTGGAAAACGATTTCCTTCTCCAAAGTTCTAAATTCTTGCCAGGGTCAAAAGATTGAAGGCCATGTTTTACGTCACTCACTCAACGCCACTTTTGAGATATTTGAAACACAAAATGAAGTACCCTCTCGACATTACCCGACGTAATATCACTTGAACTAATTTAGTACTTAAATACTATTTAGTCCAAACACAATGAACTTCTGTTCGCGAAGAATATTTTAGGTCTTCTGTCTGTCTTTCGATATCTAACTATTCTATGATTTATATGTTAAAAAAATTATATTTTTACTATTTTGTACTAAATGGTGTGAAATTGACTTCTTTCACTTTAATATTATGAAGTTATTCGCTGTCGATGTACCACAACTATGACATATTTTTTAAGAAAATTTGTCCAGGAACGAAAGTCCATAACTGCTTGGTTTAAAATTTAAATTAATTGAAGCTAAACATTTTAGGGGCAGAAACTCAGTACGGAACAATCATATTCTATCGATTTACCCAAATAATGAATGCGAGCTGGTCCTGCTATCGGCTGTCTCGTGTCACGAAAATTTTTCAATTGGCAGAAAAGACAATTTTGGTTAACTTTATACTTTCCCTTCTGCTAAACTATAGCAACTTTGTTTTTAGCTGCATACGGTAGCTGTATGGCAAGCTTGAACTAAATAATTTCTTAGACTTTGGCAGATAAAAACATCTGCTCTCGAATAATCAAACACGTGCTGTTTATTGTTAAAATGTTTAAGCAAAACATGTGCTTTATTCACCGATGTCCTTTTGTTTCAATAGAATTCATCATGCAAAACAAAGAAATGGATGATTTGACATTCTTGGAGTCTTGCCGAACGCCAAGGTCGTCGCTGTCAGCGTTCACAGTTATCACAGAGCGGCAGAGCCTAACATTCCAGACAAATACTGTCGACTCTTAAGGTTCGTTTACATACTGCTATTTATCGGACCGACTTCTGGTTTAGGAGCATGGTCGGAACATTTTACTGATGGGCCAGACGAAGAACAACTTCAAAGTTCCCATATTCAACAGACAAAATAACTTATGGAAATACTTTTGTCTATGAGCATTTTTCCTCTAGTAGGGCTATGGTCGTAGCTGACTTATAGTGCTCGAAACCACGCACGTCTGGGTGAAAAATCGTTTGCGAACGTTGTATCGTGTAGGTAGCCCAACAAGTTTATCGCTGAGTCGCTAATTTGACAAGCTAAGGCCAATATTGTCATGTTTGTAAGATTCTTTATAGTTATTTGGACGTAAACAACTATTGTAAGTAATGGTGTACTTTGACTAATTGACATGGGAGGGGGGAAGATTGTGGCCTGTCGCTTCTACCAATCGACAGCCTATCAACTAATAAGCTGACTTTTCACGCCACTTTACTGGAACGTCACTTTTTTACTACCAAACCACCATATTAACCACCAGTTAAAGTTTAATAAAAACTTTACGGCTGACTGCTGTTCTCTTGTATTATGAATTTAATCATGCCACGAGCGCATAAAAGAGAGAACCCCACTTAGAATTTATTGTAGCGTATCGGTGAATGACGATTTCGTTAACAGTAAACACGACTCAAAATTTGAGGTTGATTCAAGGCCTTACATTTTCCAGTTATCTACCAATGGTCAACTTATAGCCGAAAGAACTTTGCCGAAAAGTACTCACGAAGTGAAAAGAACTAAATTAGACATACAAGCCATAAATATTTAAACCTCGTGGATAAAATTTATTTTAGTTTATTATTTAGCAGGAATTGCAGATGATTCGACATCCAACTATGACGCTCTGTCCACGTGAAAATTCTAATTGTATAATTATTCGTGCTCGTGTCTTTATTTTGATGCCATTTTACGTACATGTATTTTCGTTTGATAATTATATTTTTGGATGACAAAGGTATCAAATTCATTCATAGTTTTCATAATATCCTTTCCTTTTCAGTTTTAATATATATGCCGTTTGTTATTAAATATTAATTTTATATTTATATTTTTCTCCTTCTAAACTTGAATTAATTTTCCTTCTAAACCTCGACTTATTTTTTCTTCTGAACTTGACTTATTTTTCATTCTAAGCTTGACTTATTTTTCATTCTAAGCTTGACTTATTTTTCCTTCTAAACTTGACTTATTTTTCGTTCTAAGTTTGACTTATTTTTAGTTCTAAACTACACTTATTTTTCGTTCTAATTAAAATTTAATAGTACTTGGCCAGGATGCAGCTAACAATTCGTTATTTCAATGTCTTCTGATTGCAATAAAATTGATGTGAGGGATTCGACGAAGTTGCGCTCTCTAGGTCTTACGCGTGCGGACAGCACGGAACGTAATTCAGTACGTAGACTATTCTGGCGGACGTTGTATCGTGGCCAAGTACAAATAAGTCAACTTACTTAAGTTCAGCTTACAGCTCACAATAACGATATTCTTATACTGATGACTTACTTATACACTCATCATCAGTATAAGAATAGATATTCTTATACTGATGACTTATACAGTCATCATCAGTATAAAAATATCTGTTCTTATACTGATGATGACTGTATTGCCGAAAATAATTTTTTTTTACCAACAATATCTTTAACGTATTCCTGTGTATACTTTTTAACAAGATTTTAACTGCGGTATATGAGAATAATTTGAAAGAAGTTTTTAGGACGTTTGTGATTTGCTGAATTATTGTGAGGAAGAATAAAGCACAAGTAATGGACAAATTGTTGAAACAACAATTTACCGCTTAGAGAGTGCATCAAAGTTCTGTGACCACAGTTTGCCGTTTTTGGACGAATCTGGGAGGCAATTGCCGAGGTATACCGAAATTTACAGATCCTCTTTCATGCCTGGTTTTGCAAATACCAAGAACAGGAGTAACCTGTAGTTCAGTACCGTCTCTGCGTTAATTTCTTATCTGAGGTCTCTCAGGTGCAGCAGTCGAATATTTGTTGGAGGGCTAAATGAGTGCACTGCAGACATAATCGAAGCTCCTGTTCTTCGTATTTGCGAAACCAGGCATGAAATAGGATCTTTAAATTCGGGGACACCTCGGCTATTGCCTTCTTAGATTCCTTCATTTCTTCTTCCTCGCAGTAATTCAGCAAATCACCGATGTCCTGAAATTTCTTTCAAATTCTTCGCGCAGTTCGCTGAAATTGAGAACAACCGTTTGTTGGGCCATGTTGGCGTACATAAGTGTGCACGAGTCAAGTAGTTGCAAAGCAAACGTCTAATGTCCATGCTAATTAATGTCTGAATTTCATGCTAAACCCGAGATATTGAAATTCATCCGGGAATTCTGTTGTTGAATCAATATTTTTTGCGGCAGATCCGGGACTTTGTTTGTTGAATCAATATTTTAGGAGGATCCGGGACTTTGTTGCATCAACGTACTTTCAGTTGTGTGTTGAATATAATTAATTTTTGTTGACTATTAATTATTTCTTGTTGAAACCTTATTTGCTTTGTCGACTATAATTATTTTTTATTGAATATATGTTTCACTTTGTTGAAAAGAAATATTTTTGTTGAATGGATTTGTTTTGCATAATTTAATAATTTTTTGATGAATATATATTTTGCCTGGTTGAATATAATTATCTGCTTTCTTGAATGTATATACTGCTTTGTTAAATACTTATATATATATATGTTGTTGAATATTGCAACACAACGCCAACCATAGCACGCATCATATTGCAATTTGAATTCAGCCCCTTGTCAACTGTGGAAGTTGAAACGTAACACCTTTTCAACCGATATTATGGAATGAATCAATCATTGTCACATAATCACTTCTTAACGTTCTCACGATGTGAATTTCAAAACTTTTGTGTTTCTACAGACAATTATTCAAGAATTATCTGCGGAAAATCGGTGATCTGTATCTGAAAGATGGAAATCTTAAAGAGAAGAAAGAAATGGAATAGTAGGCAAATACTTGGAATAATTTTTGCAAGCTTATTCCGAGTACTTCTTCGAAATATACACAATTAGTCAATATACCAAAAACATGTAAATATTCAATCTGCCAATAGAGTTAACCAGAGCTGTTCGATTTAGAGGTTCCAATTTAAAATGATACTACAGAGATTGCAATTGGATCCTTGCAAACAATCCTTTTCCCAATACTGCTCCTCGAGCACCTCAGAAAAGCCCGTTAGCTGGCTAGGTTGTATTCGAAGTCTTTTACACTGGCATGCAATAGCGTGGAAAGTCCTTACGTTTCCCATACTCAGTTGGAAATATAGAACATTTCATCCAGGTAAAAGGCCAACAATAGCATGCTCATTTTCTGGCTTTAAATTCCATTCTTTTATAATCATGGATATTTCAGGTTTATCAGCTTTGCTTGCAGTCGTATTGGTATAAACAACATTAAAATTACTAACTGATGCATAATTCAATACGGTATGTCAATTATAAGATTTCCATCAAGAGAAATACGCGGGCGTCAGCGGCCGAAAGTGACGAATATTATCAGAGCTTGTTGGCAATCTTGTACCCGGGGCCTTTTGGTCTTGCTGGCGGGTTCTGGCGGGCAGCTGCAGGCTGTCCCTCCACTCCATTGCCCCAGTGCTCCTCCCGTTCAATGCTCCATTTCACAGGATATTTCTTGGCAAAAGGAAATTTTGGCGTCTGGCAAGAAAAATAGAAGGAAAAATCCAATTTGGAAGGAAATTGGAAGGAAATTGTGTAATTTGCCAGGAAAATGGCAGGAAATTGTAGTTTTCCAACGTTTAATGCCATTTAGTCAGGTAATATTGTTTACTTTTCAATTGCTGATAACTCAAATAGTCTATTTTAGGTTGAATCCCGTTTAATTGGTTAAAATTAGTGTTAAATACTTAATTATGCAATAAAACCGCGGCCCGAAGGCGACTGTATGTCTGCAAGTCGTGCACTTAATTGGCTTGCGGATCGATTTTTTTCATTCGTTGAATAGTTGTTTACTTTTTCTGGCTATAAACACTACGATTCACCGCAAATGCGCAATGGAAACATTAGCTCTCTTAAATCAGGTTCATCAGAGACAAAGGATGAAATTGATACGGTGTCCGTTCAAAAACAAACTGGTACTAAGCGTAGCGGTCGAGTGCCAGGGTCAAAAGCTAAAAGGCAGAGAAAAGAGAAGAGTTTCGTCGAAAGCTGGCTGCAACGTGGCGAATTTAAAAATTGGCTTCAGGCAAAGCGTGATTATGATGGTAAACGCAAACCTTTCTGCAAGATATGTTCCAAAACAGTTACCTGCTCAAAAACAGGACTTCAAAGACACCTGAAAAGCAAAGGTCACGAGAAAAAGGTTGCAGCATTAGGATCGTCAGCTTGTACTGTTAGCAGCCTTTTTGAAAAGAATACAATTGCAACAGTTGATCGCGCAAGGTCTGTGCAAATAAAAATATGTGCATTTCTTGCTGAACACGACTTGGCGATATCCATTTCCGATGATCTAGTTGAGCTTCTACAATCACTTTTCCCCAAGGACGATATTTTAAAAACGTTAACTTTGGGAAAACAAAAAGAAACAAATATGATCCGACAAGTCGGTTTTGATTACCTGCACGAAGTGGTTACTACACTACAAATGCAATCACAGTTCTTTAGTATTATTATAGATGAAACAACAGATTTGAGTACAATCAAGCAGCTGGTTATTTTAGCAACATACTTTGACGTGGGCTCCTTTGAGTCTAAATATCATTTAGTAGATTCTGTGCACTAAAAAGACATTTTCGGAGCTTCAAGTTCCAATTAAGAATATTATTGGGGTCCCTGCTCCAAGGCTTTGTAAGGGGGTCCCTCATAAAAAATTTTGACGTGATAAAATTCAGTTTTCATCGTGATATTTTTAGAATCGTTATGTACTGAATCACGAAGAATAGTGTCAACAGCCAGACACTCAACTCCCTGTAATTTTCTAAGCTACACCGAGTTATGCAACTGTTAGGTTGTACAAATCTGTGTACATAATCAGTTGTATTCGTTTTGTTCTCGTAGCACCTTTGGTTTATTCCAGGGGGGTGAGTTGGTATCGGGGCCCTCTAATAGTCTAAGGCCGGGGGCCCTAAAGTACAAAATTACGCCATTGGGTTAATATTTTGTTAATATTGCCCTGAGGATGATTCTGAAATAGAATTGAAACACTGCACATCCATCATCGTGGATAGCGTTAAATTAAGTTGTCGCGAGAATATCTTGTACACTTAACACTTGGATAATAACTCGCCTCCAATCCCTGAGGACTCGATAGCTCACCAACCAGAGCGGCGAACCGGATTCCCGAAGATGCGAGTTCAAATCCCGCTCGAGTCAACTTTTTCAGTTGACTTCGGCAGTGTAGGTTAAACGTGAATTTATCAATTTATCAATTTAATTTTACTTGGTCTGATGATGAATTTGTAATAAATTCGAAATATTACCATTTAAACATTCTCTTGTTTTTTGGCTCATATCTTGAGTTATACAAGATAATTTTATTCGGAATATGTTTTGTTTTATACTTTTTCAAATTATCGGCTGGCTGTGGTTTTCAGAAGTACCTCATGTGCAACTTGTGAAACGTTCATGCCACTTGATTCATTTAGTATCTTCCTACGCGGCTTAAAGCTACCAAAGAGCTCAGAGGACTTATGTAGATACATCTATGCACATTTTGACCGATTATCAAAGAGGCAAGACGTTGACAAGGAGTTTCAAATTTTTTTTCAACGCTGAACCAGTGAAGATGTTATCACCAGCTCAAACTCGATGGCTGTCTCTTCAAGCTTGCGTAAATTGCATTTTGGAGCAATTTGAAGCCTTAAAGAATTACTTCACTCTGAGTCTCGAGGTTAACAAACACCCGACGCATTCCAATGATCGAATCTATCCGTCATCGACAAATAAATTCACTTTGGCGTACTTGGAGTTCCTAAGACTAAGTTATCAACTTGAGCACTTCAGCTCATTCAAGGTGCTGTTTCAGGGCGAGAGACCCCTTCTCCACGGCCTGAAGAAAGAATTAGAGGATCTCATCCCAGATTATTGCAAGTGAT
Organism: Nanipora kamurai; assembly: GCA_036872915.1. Lineage (NCBI taxonomy): Eukaryota > Metazoa > Cnidaria > Anthozoa > Scleralcyonacea > Helioporidae > Nanipora > Nanipora kamurai. The sequence goes on from JBAHVQ010228657.1 coordinate 8,726, forward strand.
TTCATGGTTATCGACTATGTTAAAAAAATACCTCCGCGTCTGATTGATTCAACGTGTAGCCGTTTTCATGTTCCATTGAAAAGTGTATATATTGGAATAGCTGCTACAGCTACAATACGCGAGATGCAAGCTTCAGGAGTTAATAGAGCACTTAGCCAAGATTTCGGCAAATTTCACACGGACTGTAAGAATTTTCTTATTGAGGCTATTCAACAGATCCAGAAGAGTCGACCTTAATGCTGCAATTCATGCAATCGTGCAATGTATTCTCCCTGCGAATGCCGCTGCTCTGATTCCTCCCTCCCTTGCACAAATTTGTGAGAAACATCGGTATTTAAGTGATCGTCTTCACAAGTCAGCTGGAGCGCGAATGGCGCCAAAACGTCTTTGAAAGCGAAGCAAAATCTACCATGCGATGGAACGAATACTGGGAGATTATCAAGGCTGCGAAGACCACAAATGGAGAACGCAAGTACCCAAATCTTTTAAAGTTCGTTTCAGTTTTAGCCTCGTTCCCATTCTCTAACGCAGCGTTGAGAGAATATTTAGTGCCTTGAAACAGATTAAGACGGATCGGCGAATGGGCGATCCTCTCTGAAATCGTCGTCACTTGTTGCTCTTCTGCAGAGCAAGATGATATTGAAGGACGGAAATCTTTCAGCTGCAAAACTTCAACCTAGCGACCACATGTTGAAACTTGCTGCTCAGATGAAGACAAATGCAACAGACGAACAGGCTAAGGAATTATAAGGAGCAAATTTCTTGAAGAGCTTTCTTGACTATAGAGTATAGACATAATCTTTCTTAAACATATTCCATAGTTTAATATTTCTTTTTTTGTTGATTTCCACACAGTTTACAATTACAGCTGTGGGAATTGTGCTATTGGCAGGAATTAATTAACTGAATCTTTACCATCTCCCTGTTATATAACTATGTAACGAATGAAATGTTAAGACTTAATAACATTTTCGTAATTGTCTCAGTGTTCCTTTTTCTATGCACAACTAATTTTTGCTGGATACAATCGCGAACTTATCACATAATTATGTTTAAATTAATACAAATTCAGGAAACAGTAGACTAATATATAATAATGACACAAGCCAAGAAATTTGGAAGGAAGTTTTGTAATGTTTGGTAGGAAATTTTATAAAAAAAAGGATAGGAGCAGGAAATTTAGTTTTGGGCGAGTGGAAGCACTGCTCCCCTTCCCGCCCCCCTCCATGATCTCCCTCCCCAAGAGCCTGCTATACAGGCTAAAATATGAAGAGATATACACCCCATATTCCCCCAATCTTAACGCCCCTTCTTTTGTGATAGTTGAATATTAACCGATATATTACTCCACTCGTGTGGACCACGCTTTTTACGCTCAGAATCTTGATTTGCTAGATATGTAAGGATTTAAATGGTTGAAGTGTTGAACTTTGGGATGGATAGATGCTCCCTATGTGTCGCATCTCTCGCAGTTTAATTTGCTTCTTCGACGCAAGAAATGACACGGCAAACTAACGTCGAACATAACCCCGCTCATACGACTCGGTGCAGACGTTCAAGTAACCACCGTTTATTTTAATAAAATGCAAAACAACTCATATTCCGAATATCGTAAACATTAATTCTAATTTCTTTTATTATATTTTTCGCACTTCGTGTTAAGTTGCATGATTGGCAGATAAACCGGAAGCAGGTGTTGCATAATTTTTTCCTTGTGATGTATATTGTTAA
>JBAHVQ010228678.1:0-10455 GCA_036872915.1 Nanipora kamurai
GAATGGCGGTGAATGTAAAGTGGGTCGTCGTTCGGTTTTCTGTATGGTTTGTGTTTGCCGTCGTTTAAGTTCAGAGTGACGTCGAGAAAGTTAACTATTTTTTGGTTTGTATGCATCGTGATTTGTAGCCCAAAGTCCTTGAAGATGCCCATAAGGTCCTTTCTCGCCTTGTCTACCAGGCGACCAGAGCGCGTATTTAGGGCAGCAAGGCCATCATCTCTGTACAGACCGATGTTCTTGCCAAACCGCTTTTCCAGTGCGTTGAGAATGAGCAGTTCGACGAGCTTACATATCTCTGCTCCTTCGAAGCTTCCCATGGTTACGTCAAAGCTGTTCGGGGTGTTTCGTTTTGTCCATGCTTTCCCATTATTAAAAAGCAATGATCTTCGTGCGTGTTTGATAATTTTGACAAGTTCATCGGAGATGGTTGTATATTTCGTGGCCCACGACAATGCGTCGTCCAGCAACTCTTCCGATATTGAGGGGTAGAAATCCACGATATCCAGTGATCGAAATGTGTGCCTGTTTTTGTCCCTGATGTTTCTAAAGCAGGCGACAATTTCGTCACTATTGCGCCACTGATTTACCGCGGTGTGATGTCGTGTGTTTGTGTCGATTTCATCCAGGATTGCTTTACTAACCTTACCAAGTTCACTTTTGGCTGGATTGATTAAGCGACACTTAGTATGGTTTTCAAAATCGTCCTTGTGATCTTTTAGTGTAATGAAAGCAGGTTTCTATGCCATGGGCTCAAGACGATCTGCTATGTTAAGTTTGTGCGCGATTCCTTTGAGCTCATTGTTGATATCATTGATGGTGTCGTCTGGTTCCACTCGGTAGGTTTTTGTTGTGTTTCCCGTCAAAAGCTTCTCGTAGGTTGTAGGGCTCATCTCGTGAATGTTTCTGGTCTTGTGGGCAAAAACAAACATTTTTAAATGATTGTATCTTTCGTCGGTCGTTCTTTAGAGTGTTCATAAAGTCGTCATTAACTTTGCGGGATTCAGTCTTTTCAATCATTCTAACAAGGTCATCTTCGAAGGCTTTCATCTCAGGTATCGGTGGGGGGTTTTCTCTTGATTTTAATCCGAACGTATTCTTGCTTGCGTTGTTAATGGGCTTTCCAGTGCATTCGTTTCACTACGTGTTCCGTTTTTTCAGTCAGGGTTTTCTGTAAGCATCAAGTGTTGGGAGACCAATATTCTTTAATGAGTGGCTGAAGCGAAGCTGCTGCATTCTAAACAGTGCCACCAAGCCAACCAGAGAGCTCGACTATGTTTAGGAGCGTGATAAAGCAAAAGCAAAAGGTTGCCTCAATTGTCAACTGTTTCTTGCATAATACCGTTTTGCTTTTGCTTATATATATATATATATATATATATATATATATCATCCTAAAACAATGCCAACCCTACTCTAATAAGTCAAAACGATGTAATTTATGCGTACATGAAAAATTTGTAATTATATATCATCCCGAACTAAGCTCGCTTAACAAACGAAACGAACTGATATCCACCTGCCGACACCGAAAGAAATACCTGTTATGTAAATATCCCACCTAATCCTATGTAAATACCCTATCGCTAATTGTAACACTATCCCTATTTGACGCATGCATCTCATATTATATTCTGCTGCACTGTAAGCTATATATCATTCACCTGATGAGTGTGGCAAGCTTCGGCTTGTCACACGAAACAAGTTTGTTGTGAATAAACTTCAATGAAGTAATCAGTGTTTTTACTTTGTTATATACATATATATACATATATATGTATATATATATATACATATATACACATATACAAATAACCAGAGGCAATCTTGAGTTACTTCATTTATTTCTTATCACTACAAATTTGTTTCGTACGACGAGCAGAGCTCGCCACACTCATCAGGTGATAATAAATAGTAGATACCTATGAAACCTGATATGCGCTGACTACGTCATGCACGATGCTAGCATAAATTAGCGGCATAATAAATGTTTTTTCCTGTGTCTGCAAGTTGTGACAAGTTCATTTCTAGAGTTAAGCGTGGCTTGTTGTGGATGACATATTATCATCAACTTTTCATGCAAACATAGATTACATTTTTTCGAGCTTCAGGAATAAGCCTTTCAGTGTTTAATTATTTTCCATTTTATGCTATACTTACTGTTTGAGTCCTTTAGAGACCAGATATATTGGCTGAGTTTTGTCCTGTTTTTGTGTTTCGGATATCTGAATGAGGTGCTGTGGTTGTTGTACCTCGATTTAAAAGAGTCCTCAGTAACACCGATGTAGATTTCTTCAGCCATGTTGCTGTAACTTGATACACGACCACTTCAGTAAGACACTTTCTGAAGGGGTCGTGTAGTGGGCAGTCTTACTGAAGGGGTTGCGTATCAAGCTACGGTAAAGCGAGACGACAACATGGCTGAAGAAACCTACATCGGTCTTACTGAAGGCTCTTTTAAATTGAGGTACAACAACCACAGCACCTCATTCAGATATCCGAAACACAAAAACAGGACAAAACTCAGCCTCAACTCAGACTTTAGGAGCTTCGTTGAAATATCTGGAGATCTGGTCACTGTTGCTCGAGTTGTTCGAAGAGTTTTTTTGGAGGTGTTCCCTTAAAATATACTTAATTGTTGATCAGTAATGTGGCTGGCAATAACTTTGATGTCAAAGACGCTTACAATGCTTACAATAATCGCACACGCTGATCTCGGCAGACCTACACTAAAAGATGAAGAGTGATTTCGAAGTGGGTTGGTCTGCGTCACTGCAATCTCAAAATGATTGTGTACTCGATCGAACAATCTATCGTGCAAAAATGTGTCATTAAATCGTACTGAAAAATGTTATTCAAATCCAGTAAAATATAAAAGAAGCACAAACAGCATGCAAAATTGTCACGTTTTTGCCCTGGGAAATGAGATTTGCGTCCCTGGAACTGGGATTTGCTCACTGGGAATGGTGAAAAAAACACGAAACGGGAACGAGACAATTGCCTTAAAGCATGTCTATCCAAAGCTTAACTCTTTCCTGTCTGAGGACTTTCCCCTTAGCGAGTAAAATCTTCTGGCGTTAGCCAGAGTAAAGTACTAAAGTCTCTATAGGTCAATTAGGACTTATACGGCCAAGAGGAGTTAAGGTTTTAAACCCTTAGTTAACTCTTTCCAGTCCGAGAACATTCCCCTTGACCAGTAAAATTGTCCGGCGTTAGCAAGAGTAAAAGTCTCCATAGCCCATAGGTCACTGAGGACCCACACGGACAGGAAGGAGTTTGACTCCCATAGTTTGGGAAACGTCAGAAAACTATTAAAAGTGCCTATTTAAAGCCTATAGTGCTGTAAATTCTCTACTTGCATTGTTTTAATTAATGTCCAAAAGATCCAAATTGTTTTCGGAAATCTTCGCAAATCTTCGCGAGTCTTCATTGTTGGGTTGTTTTTTAGAAGTTGTCACCAGCATCAATTAAACAATAATAATGACGTGAAGAGAAAAAAGCTGTTATGTACGACATTGGGATTTTTTTTTGAATTCTACTTGTGGGGGTGGAATTGAACACCGGGAAGTGGGATTTGGAAAAAAATTGGGCTCGGAAGTGGGATTGGTATACTCTGCTGGACCCTCTTGAGATTATTAGAAGACACGCAACATATGAAATCGGTATGGAAATACAATAAATGTATTCAGGTAACTGTAATATTAATGATTTGCTAGATTTTTTATTGTATTGTGTTATATGATGTGACTAATGCCATGCAAAAGAAAGTCAATGCGATTCAACAGTTTACGGTTTCGTACTATCGTCAGCTTAAAGTGCGCATTTTCATAAACTATATCTTTGCTTTTTATAGATATATCATGATCAAAATTGAAATTTCTACTAACTATGAAATCCTCTACAACTGTATAGCAAGTTAAATTAAAAACAACCCAACCGGCGTTACTAATTTAAAACACATAAATAGTAAACTCAATTAGCCCATTCTTCTCCTTCAACTGGAGACTTGCGTATATCGCATTGCGTACTCTTTCACGTGGCACAAGCCTTAGTAGCCCATTTTTATCCATTTATCCATAGCTGGCGTCTAGTTTACGCATAACTCGTTGACTGTTTTGGAAGTCAAGCCTCCTCCCACTTTGCAGTGACACAGAAATAATTCGATACACGATGACGAAAAATAGAAACGTGATTTTTTATTTGCCTCTCAGAATTCTCCAAACATCTTTAATCCTAAACTTATTTCACGTCATTTCACTTGCTCTCTCATTGGTTCATACCAATCACACTGTCTCAGATCACCTTGACCATGACCTTGAATTAGAAATCATATGATGTAAAGTCACCTTGCCCGCGATCGTAGATTATTGTTTGTCAAGTCTTAGTTAACTGAATTTTAAAATAAATCAGAACACTCTCCAGTTTCTTATGCACGCCCAATATTCAACACTTTCTTGCGTTTTGTATTTGGCTCAATTCCTTAAGTGAAAAAGGAAATTTTATATGTTCTTCACAGGGCTTGAACTATGTTGATCAAGGCATTTTGTACGGTGGCCCATATCCACCATGGCAAAGTATTTATTCTCACGGCATAACATTAATTTTTACGCCTAAACAATTCTTAGGACAAAACAATATCCATGGGAAAACATTAAATCTCACGGCAAAACAATAATGGACTTTATGCATTATCGTAATACATCACGGTAGTTTCGTTTCACCAAGAAATTTTGAAAGATGGCGACTGCTTCGTTCGAATGGCAAACATGGAACATTTAGCTGAATTTGTAGGCGAAGTTTTGCTTTTAATGTTTGAATAAAGTTTTATCACTTCTAAGTGGTTTGCTTTGTATCTATGTGAAATTATGGATGTAGAGCTAGTGTACATTTTAAATTTTATTATGTCTTGCAATAGCCAAGAAGATGTAAAATCTTACATGCCTATGTAGGTGGTTCTGCAAACTGTTGACAATTGACATATTTACAAGGCTGACATGAGGTGACATGAGTAAAACATGGTTGTTCACTATTCCTGACTGACAGCACTGCAATCTAGTTGTGTTTGACTTAAAAACTATGTTTGAACTCGCACATTTATTCACATATTTGATCAAGTATTTTGTGCAGATTGTCAAAACGCTGACGTGTTTGGATAAAAAATTAGCAGTTTCACTGACTGAAATTTTTTTCTTTTCTTTGTTTTCATTAATGGAAAAGAACGTTTTATCTTGCGCGCAGTTTTTGGTTTGAATTTTTTAGTTTTGTTTCGAGAACCATTTGAGCGATACCTACTTGGGCTAATGGGTCACAAACTCTACCACTTATTTAACAGTCTGGACTGAGTTAACTGGCTTTTTACTTTTATTTTGCCCTTTTTTTATTTTCAAAGTGGAGAAAGTCGAAGGTTGCTTCACTGAGAAATGAATTCAATGACCGAAAATCCTTACAGCTTTTGCTCAATTAACACAGGAATTTAATATTCATGCTGCCTGACATTATTCAACTGGCAGGCTGATGCCTGTACCTCTGGTAAACATCAAATACCCACCAGTATGAGAACGGTTGGGTCATTTCAGCTTTTTGAAGATAAAATTAATATCTTATTTGTGTATTTTGGCTTATTATTTTTTCAAGGATAATGTCTTTCCGTTTGTAAAAAATTACAATATGACGTTTATGCTCTTGTACACCAGTGCAAAGTAAAAGGCTTCACTAGGTCATTGTTCATGCAAGGCATGTCTTGGAATTTTTTGTAAAGATGTAGACACTGTATTATCTTTAAAGTATCGGATGATTTTACATACATTCTTAGAATTGACTGATTTAAAATAAGTGTCCTGGTCTAATCAGAACATAGCAAAAATTTGATGACTCCTTGAACATATTTGGGTATATCAGCTTCAATTTCAGTTACAATATTACTTAACTAATTTAGCAGTTTTCACCTCTTCTATAGTAGAAAATGGCATTGTTATAGCAGTTACATGTAAGTGCATGCAAAAGTACTGATCTGCTACATATGAAATAATACTTGTTTACAGTAACCACCAAGACCTGCCTACCGAATACAACAAACTAGTGAATGAAAATTCTTTTGCCAGTGTAAATAAGTATAAACTTCATGCCGTGTTTTCCTAAGTATATCGTCTTTCACTAAAATAACTTTAAACAAACAAACAGAAACACCACAGACATCCTTTTTCTCTAACATTGACTTTGGCCTATTTATCTTAAAAAGGCTGGAATGGCCAGATATCTTATACTTCTGGGCATTTAATAGTTTCATAGCATGTTAACATTAGGGTTACTAGAGTGTGAGTTAAAATGACGTTGCATGAGTATTAAACTCCTATTTAAACTCTTGTGAGCATTTTTTGCCACTCAATGCGATTCTCCTTGAGGTAACCTTTGGCTTTCTCAACTACTTTGAGCAAAATAAAGATAAAAAGCCACAAGAAAGTACATTTCAAACTGTTGGATAAACAGTACAGTTTGTGATCCAAGTAGATATCGCTCAAGTGATTCTCCACCGAAAACACAAAAATTGAAACCAAAAACAGCTGACAGGATAAAAAGCACTTTGCCGTTAACGAAAACAAAGAACAGAAACCGAACGTTTTCAAAATTTGCCCCGCTCTGCTTACTCACAGATTCACAAAATAATATTCAAAATAATGTAAAACTACATAAGGTTAGCAAGGATCAAATTATCATTTGAAACAAAACATTTCAACATGTAGTCTAATAGATGAAAAAGCCGTGCAGAAAATAGCAACATCTTGAACACTGATAATTTTACTAATTTTCACAAACTTCTGCTATTATATTTCAAAATAGTCGGGAGAGACCAGATACGAGCAAACGTTTCCAGGTATTCCGGTAGATTTTCCCTGTCTCGATGCTTTTCTGCAACTGGTCATTTATTTCAAATCCTAAATTGCACGTTTTTTGACATTGGCCATCACAAACTTCTTAATGGACATCATACAGCAACTCAAGTCATAATTTGGACTTACTGACATTGGCACTTCAGCCCATCGACTTTCGCCGTGCAGAAGAAAGTTTTGCCATGAGAAGTAACGTTTTTGCCGTGGAATCTAAGAAATTTTTGACATGAGAAATGAAGAAAGAATCTTTTGTCACAGGACTTAATGTCTCGCTGTGAGAATTAATATTTTGCCGTATTAATGCTTTGCCGCGAGAATCAATGTTTTGTAGTGAGTATATTAATGTTTTGCCGTGAAAATTGTTTTGTCGTGAGAATTTTGTTGATAAAACACCTTGGGATTGAAATACAATGTTTTAATTCAGCCTCATTTTGATTTCTGTTGCAAAATTTGGCAAAGGCCTTAGTGAACGTCTTTAAAAACTACAAAACAGGCAGCCAGACTTATTATGAAATACAAAAATGAAGCTGTACAGTCAATGTTGGTTTGTAATACTCTTGGTTGGATATCGCTTGAAGAACGTAGGACACGAATGAAAGCCAGGCTTATGTAGAAAATTGCCCGCTCAAAGACTGTGTAACATTTTTCAAAATTTGAGCACAGTAAGTGATTACAATTTAATGAGTTTCTCGACTAGGCTTTTTATTCCTAGATCTAGAACAGAAATCCTGAAGAAAAGTTTTAGTTATAGTGGGGCTCAAATATAGCATTAGATACCAGAAAAAGTAAAAATCGTTTGGCAATAAGCTTTCTTCCTCGAGCTTTGTTTTTAGAAACTATTTTTTATTCTATTTTTAATCTTAGGACACCTCTTTTGGAAATCAGCTGTATGTTGAAATAACTAGTGTGGAGAAACAAAGTTAATCATCATCATCATTATCATCATCATCATCATCATCATCATCATTAGAATCAATGTTTTGTCTTGAATATATTAATGTTTTGTCGTGAAAATTAATGTATTGTCGTGAGAATCAATGTTTTGTCATGGCGGATATGGGCGTCCGTAATATTAGCTTTTCTTATTGAGCTTATAATTATGACAACAAGTTATGTATCTCTCTCTCTCTCTCTCTCTCTCTCTCTCGTTACAGGTGTCCGCTTTGCAAGTATGCCATGACAAGCTTTAACCTCGCAACTAACACATGAGAAAGGTTTCATTTTACATGAAAACATTTACATATCCATGACTTCAAATAATCGTTTCTTGAGTTCATCCAAACATTCCTCTCAATCTCTGTAGGTTTAGTAATTCAGGTCCTTTGACACTTGGAAGATTGGCTTGCAGTTCAATTACAAACGTGTTAAATACTTTGTTTTCGATACTTTTTAGACGGCATGCTCAAAATACACACATACTCGTTCATTGCTGAGCATTATTTATTAATAACCATGTTGTCTTTAAGACGGGTTCAGCCCCACAGTTCTCGGCTGACAAACATGAATTTTTGTGAGCTACTTCTAGTCCACGAGACGGTAGTGTCTCCAGAAAAACCAGAAACCAGAAAAACCAGATTGGCCATTTTCACTTTCAAACTTCGCTTAACAAATAATAAGGATCAACTAATTCAAATCTTCATACCATCAAGATTTGGCTAGGTAGGAAAATCCTACGAAACTTCAAGCGAACGTTGTGAACATGAATTCAGATAGGACGAAACCATCAACATCTGATTGAGTAGCTCATAAAACTCGTAAGTTAACATGATGAGCACTTGTTAATAAACATTTCAGTGCATCTTTACTAACCTGAGATCTCGCTACCGCAAATTGTAAGGACCAACGCAGCTGGCTAATAAAATTAAAAATAATGCTAATTTTCGATAAGATTTTCTGGGGAAAAACTAATTTAGTCTACGAGTCTTACCAGAACAAACATGAAATTCATGGTTGTATTTTGTTTATCCCTATGACGAATTCCGTCAATTGAAATGCGTTTTCAATCAGTTCACTGTTAAGCCACGAAATGATTGAGGTATTTGGAAGTTTAGCTTTTAAAGATGGTTTGCAGGTGACGTCATAGCTTCCATGTTTGATTATTTGATATATGCGCACTTGCAAGCCCCTTTGTTCAAGACAGTCAAAACTGCGTTAATTAATGTCAAGCTTACGACAGTGTTGTATCAACTGCAGCTCACTCTTTAAAAAGGTCATATTTATAGGCAGAACACGGAAAGTTATCGTTATCCCATAGTAAGTGTTTGTTACTTTCAAAAATTGTATCCTCATTTCCATATTTATTGGTCCTTCTAAACTGGCCCGATTACGATCGCTCGATGAATCAGCGTTAACCACAGGGAATTATTTTCGGTGTAATGTTTGCTTTTCTTTTCTTTTTATTTTCATTTTAGTAAATCACATCGAATAAATTTCTTCGAGACTAGATTTTTCAGTGAGATAGCACCTCAGCGTGGTCGCCCGACCAGTGCGGCAGCTTTGCGCTGTTGCTAATTTGTTCGCTTAGGTCGCTGAAGCTGGTCGCTTTGGTCTCTTCACTCTAATTAGTATCACGTGGACCTATCAAGGCAACAGCGTCTTTTGTAGCTTTAACAAACTTCCAAAGAAAATATCGATTTTATGCGATCTATCACACTAAACTTTTATATAAAATAGAAAATGAAATAGAATCTGCGGGGGAAAATCGCTTAAGAACTTTTCCAGTCTTTAGTTTTTTCCGGGCTCTTGTAAATAGTTAGGCATAACGATTTATTCCATAATTTGTAACTTGTGTCATAAACAATCTCGCGAACAGCGCTAAATCCACGACGATAAGCAAATGATATTGACTAACATTCACTGGGTAATGGCTAGTCTTTCTGCGGGCTTACCTCACTGTCGAAATTTAGTGTCTTGTTTTATCAAAAAAAGCCCGGCAAATCGCAACAACTCATCAAGTATTCTAGAAGTTATTCGGAAATCAGAAGTAGAGTCTTCTCACGGTTCATGTTATTACTCCCATTGCAACAACCCGTGTTTGCAGTGTAGTCGCTTCTCAAATCACGACTACTTTGTTTCAAATAGTCACGTGACTGGCGATACAACGCTTGGTAGAATGGTAACGCGACCTTGGCGACTGTCTGGTGAGTTTCAGCCTTTAAGTACATTCCCATTCACGCAGGGCAATTTAAACAATTGCCCTGTTAATCTAGATAGATAAAATAAAAACTTTATTCAGCATTCTGCTGGTTTCCAAGTCGGTCGTATGTACATTTAGAAATATATACAAGAATTCACATTACATATTACAACTTTTTTATTACAGATTAAAAAACCATAGATCTAATATACTTACAATATCAGCAAAATTACCTAAAAACCTAATATATTACTATTTCAGAATCAACCTCAGGGTAATATGAAACGAAAAATTCACGTTCAACCCACACTGCTGAAGTCAACTGAAAAAGTTGACTGGAGCGGGATTTGAACTCGTGCCTTCGGGAATCCGGTCCGCCGCTCTACCTGTTGAGCTATCGAGTCTACAGGGATTGGAGGCAAGTTATTATCCAAC
>JBAHVQ010228687.1:0-10455 GCA_036872915.1 Nanipora kamurai
TGTGAAAGAATACTGGTGAGGGGAGGGTTAGTGCGCTTTTTTCCTGTTAGAGGTGAGATTCCCATATGGTCAGATATTCCCATATTTTGTGTCCGACTGGATGGCTTTAATAAAGATATTTTGCTGGGCTTTGATATTCCTCTTGAGATTACGTTTTCCGCCTGATCAATTCATAGCTGATGCTTTTAGTTTGTTGAGATGGTACTAGACTAAGCTAGTGAGAAGGACGAGACAAAACAAATCAAATGTGATGGTGGCTTTTCAATTGGAACATGACTCAATGCACTTCCTTCGACCTTTAACAATGCTAGCGATCGTAACGACACTCATTGGTAACGGTGCACTAGTATGGTTATGTCACTTTCCATGTCGTAATTGTCCGTTGACACCTTTTATTATGTGATTATAAATTTATTAAATGATTACTTATGGTATTCAACCTTGGGTGGCATAACCATGATGTTGGTGGAACAGCAGCGGATGGATCAGGTTCTAACCTAACTCTACTACTATCTACCTTTGACATTCGGATCAGAGAGTATTTATTTGTCCTGTGTTTATGGGTATTTTTATGAGTCGCCTTGAGCATCACCATCATTCTGTAACATTATTAATAGATTTCCAAACATTTGTATTCCGTTTGTATCGTAAACGCAGCCTTTTATGGTTTAATTCTGCGTTATGGCAATAATTTTGTCTTTCATTGATAGCGGAAAGCAAGGTTACCTTTTAATGTGATGCATGGACAATAAATCTCAATCATGGCAAGAAATGACAAACATACTGTTAGATAGCTTGAAGAAATCGGGTCCTCTTTTAGGCATGTGGGGTCTCTTCAGCTGTCGGATGCAGTGATCTCTATATATTTGGAGAGAACTCTGTCTATCCACTGACCTATACACAGCTGGACAGTGGGTGCCTCATCAAAATGTGTCCCCATTTTTTCTTTTCAAGATGGCGGAAGTTCATGGTAGTGACCACTGGCAGATATTTCAGGCTCGGATTTTAATCAACGACCAATCAAATGCCGTATAAATTCTTCGGAACGGGCCGTTTACGGACGAAGCGATGTTAGGAAAATGACTTTATTACCTTTGTTGAGTAGTTTTAATAGACACGTTGTTGTTAAACGTCAACTTGTGACGCGTAAGTTGACGTGTGTTTTAGTCGTAAGCCAACGGACAGTTTTTTGGAGTTAGTTGTTGAACTGAGACCTTGGAGCCTAAGCATTGTTACAAACATTCTTTATTTAATTGCTATTTTCACTCCAATAAATCCATTCATTACACCTTGAAAAGCGAGTTTGAGCAACTGGACGAACTACGAAGCCGAAAACGAATGAACGCAGCGGAAGGAGTGGCACTTGTGTTTTCGTTAAGGCGCGAAAATTGAATTTGAGCTCGATAACGATAACGAAAACAAGAATATGGATTAAGTTTCTTTGTACGAAGAAGACTTAATCGACGAAGAGGAACTTTTGCTTCTCTTTGAAACGACTGTATCGAAGAATCTTTATATTCCACACCAGCTTTAACCGAGGCTGCGGTTAGAAATCTTGTCCGACGACGAATGCCAAAATTCTTTTCGCTTTTTAAAGGAAGATATTTATCGTTTGTGTGCTGCTCTTCAGTTGTCGGAGAGAATTGATTGTCCCAATCGAACCGTTGCTTCTCCAATCGAAGGATTGTGTATTCTTCTCAACAGATCTATGCTCATTTTTCGCGAAATGTTCTAAAGAGAATAAGGAGATATATTCATTAAGATGTGAATGCAAATTTAAAATAATATCAATTTTCGCAAAAGAAAACAAATTTAACGAGTGAAGTTTGCATCAAATATTTGCTTGGCTAAATTTCCCGTTGCTTCTAAGCATATTTGGATGAAATTCAATAATTTATTTACCTCTCAAAAACTTTGTTTTGTCACAACGAAGTTTCTGCCAAAGTTCGTCTTCAACCGCAACGATGACGAGAGAATGGCGCTGACCGTTTGCAAAATATGCGCAGAAGTATGCGCAGAGTGAATAAATTGAAATTCAAGATATCGTCTTCGTAGTTCGTCCTGTTGCTCAAACTCGCTATAAGTGAAAACACAACCAGTTTTTGCCATTTCATAACGTCAAAGACATATTAGATAACCGTTTAACTTATTGGAAGATCATTCGAACTGCATTAAGAAGACTGCAGACAGGGGTCAAGACTCGAAAGTGTTCTTTTGGTAATAAAAAATACAAGTATACGCTTGTTGAATGTATTCTGCATTTCTGTTGGTACTGACGAATCGGAAACTGTGACTGCAGCAAAAAAACTCATTCAAACCAGGGTCCTCTAACCAGGTATTTTTACTTGAAACCTACCATTTTTTCCATGTGGAAATTATTGCTCGAAAACCTTTTACTTATACAGAAAACGAAAAGCTTGTAAGTGAATCGAAAGTGTGTTTCTCAAATGTCAACGCCAAAATTAGTCCAAATTATGAGTTACAAGCTGATTTACTTTACTGATACTCTTACTGTAATATGTCAAGTGAGCATTTCATAAACCCCTGGTTCCACAGTTATCGATAACAAATTGTGTGAAGAGAAAAAACACACTGTGTATAGATAAATGTTAAAAAAAAGTCTTTAAGAAAAGGACTCATAAATCGCCAACAGTTCTACTAAAAACACGGGTCAGTGGTCGCTACCATTAACAGAAGGGCCTATAAATTGTAGTGCCGATGCCATCCTTTTGGGGATACTTTTCTTAACTCAAAGTTGATGGCGACGCGCAGTCCATTTATGTATAGGTCAGTGAGTCTATCGGGTAGGGAAAAAGTGAAACCAAATATGGCCGACATGGAGGCCAATTTTGCACGTCAGTTTCATTCCGTTGCGCAGTCTTGCACGTCAGATTCATCCTTTACACGACTTTTACTGTTTGGTTCGGCTTCGAAACATTTATAACTACGGAAAATTAGTTCAAAAGAAATGATACCAGAAGAATTTTTCATGACCGAGTATTTAAAAAGATTCAGATTTTGTGTGGCCTACAAGCGTACTAAGCTCTCTGAAAAAGAGAGCGTTTACCGTACAATTTCCTCAAGTGATTTTTGGGACTCTTACGAGATTTGTTGTTAGTTTTGCCATTCATATGTTCATGAAAAGTATACTCTGTATAGTAGTAATTGTAATCTGTAAGTGTAGTAAGATCGTTTGAATGTGTGCTAGTTATTGACTAGATTCATAACACGCCCCCAATTACACCCTGAAATCAGAAATAAGGAGTGAACAGCTCAAAAACATATAAAAAGTGAACGATAAAGCCGACTTTTGTTAGCATTATTGCACAAACGATGCTAAACAAGGTATAAAAAGTTTAGTTTTTACATTCTTTGCTTTGCTGACTGGTAATCAGTAAAACATGATATTTTGTTGCTTCTTTACGATGCTGTTATCGATAAACACAAAACTCGTAAACGACCGACAAAACCCGTCAAAAATTTATTTTTCTACGTTTATTTGTTTTGTATTCTTTTTATATAAAAAAGGAAAAAAAACGGATAAAAGTGAAGTGGTTTGGCCCCCAATTTATCCAAGATGGCGGCGTTTCAATTTGTTACCTGCGGTTGAGGTACATTCGGGTACAGTGCTCTCTGTAGTGAATTTATGAACTCTTTGATTTGTCTTCCACCCTGAATAAATTTGACCGTGCGGCGTCATTATTTGTATTTTGCATAAGATATGACATTGGGAACAAGCCGTAAGCCCTGAAAGCGCCCTGGATCTGACATAGTAAGATGGCGCCCGTGTGCTTCAAAATTTTGACTGCTGGCCATTGGGGTGCGCAATCCAGTTATGTTGAGATCAGTGGTTTTGCCAATGTGGCTCAAAACATTCCCAGACTTCAAGATGGAATACCCTCGTGGATACAAGATTATTACACGGATACACAGACAATCATTGAAGTGAAAGTTGACAGCATTGTTTATGGACAATATTTTCGATTGATACCCAATGGATTATCGGCCGCGTAGATTGATGTGACAAATGGTATAAAGGCAATTGTACCAGAATTACCGTTCTATCATGCTGTGTAATTAAAGCTTGTGAAAACAACCTAACTTGAAACACCATAACTGTGATGAGCAAATTTTAAAATAGAATTCTTTGTTGTGACGAAGAACACCGGGTTTGCCGTAACAAGAATTCCCTTTCAACATGTGTCCGACTCGTTGTTGGAGTTTTAAGTAAGGTTGTTCCCACGGTAGGCAAGAAAAGCACATCGGTATCGAGAAACCGTTACAATCTAAAGTTCGTGTGCCTATCAGTCAGCACTTTTACCCAGCTCACTGTCCCTGTTTGTTAAGGGCAACAATATTTAACCAACACCTCTCGGTTGCATGCATACCCTGTGGTATAGTAAAATACCTTTAAAGAGCTTCCAAATACGTCCGGTTCCAGCTTCCAGTCCGTTGCCACCGTTGAGAAATCATCATGACTGTGCTTACTGATGTAATTTGCGCATCACAAAGGAGTGACGTCTTGATCACCACGAGCATCGTTTTCAAGATTTTCCAACAATGACAGGGAGCTAGAAGATGAAACGACACGCGCTTTAAATTTCTTAATAGTTTAATTTAAAGTGGTATACGATACGGCAAGTAATTGTTGGTTGAGTTCTGATGCTCTGAAAGAAAAATATCAGTTTGCTGGGTAAATGTGTTGAACGGTTTGGACACGAAATTTCCATTGTGATCATGATTTCTTGACGATGGTAACGGACTGGAAGTGGAAACCAGGTGCATTTGAACACTGTTTAAAAGGTGTTTATAGTGGTTGATGGTATGCCTGCAGCCACAATTTCTGGTTGAGTACTGTTGTCCGGAATGAAAAGGATTGGTAAGCTGGGTGAATGTTTGAATGGTGTTCACAAGAAGTTTGAACTCTGGATCTTCATTTTTCCACTACAGCAACGAGCTGGAATTTGAAACTTCATAAGTTTTGAAAGGTCTTCCTGAGTACTTTCGAATACTGTTCCTGCGGTGAAGTACGCTGCATCGCTTACGATAAATGTTTCAGTGGATAGCAATATCATCCAGCGTTGATCAAAAATTATACCACATCAAAAGCTTAATGAGCATTAGATTTCTGACGTTGAAACATGAACACATTCAGGATTGCCCTAAGTGATTAAGCTGTTATACATTTAATAATACACATTTATTTATCGTCAAGTCAAAGTGAATGTGATTTACAAATTACAGAATTTTTGGGGGTGACGTTTCAGATTTTAACATTTTTATCTATATTTTTGAACGACCGCGTTATTATATCCGTTTATTGTAATATTCGTGTACTGGAGGTAAATGTGTACAATTCAAAACAAGAATTATCGAAAACGGTCAGTCAGTTAAAAAGTTATGTAACATAATGTGTCCACAAAGAAATTATTAGCTACTTTTGACTCCCACTTTAGGTCAATGACATTTTAACTATTTAGACTGCCACATTGTTGTCGTGATTATGAATTCTAAGGTAAATAAAATATTTTGATCTTTTCTTCTTGTAGTGGGCCTGAACAAACGTTCACGCAAATTCACTTGATACCTGGTGCCAAATACTACTTCAGGTAAAGTTTAAGTTCTTCATGTACGTTGTCTATGCTGTGTGATTACAAGACTTAGTGCGTATAAGGCATCTGTTATGTTGCGGAATCTGTGCCTTTCTTTTGAAGTTGTTGGCACACGGGCTATCCTTGAGAATTGCGACATGTATTTTTGTCGCTAACGTCTGTTAGGGAAAACGACTCGGAAGAAACCTGTCTTCTGTGATGTCACCGTTGAAGACATACGCGACTCTTTGTTTTACGATTAAACACTTTATTACACATTCTCAAATCTGAATTTCTTTAAGCAATGTTTGTATCATGGTTTGTCGTTCCTCCTATTGTTTTTATTACCTTTGTGGTGGAGATTGGTGTGGAATCAAATGTTTCCGTTCTGCAAACGGTAGATTTCATAACGTCGTCTATACCATAGTACCTTTTTCTCCAGTTTGAAATTGTTCTGGTAGTGCCACGTTTAAAGCCATGTTTTACGAGGAACTTTGTCTTCCAACTCGCCACGCAACGATGACAGTTGCAGAGTCGGGCGGTCATACGTTCGTAACTTTCCACGCACGCGCCAAGTGACAGTAAAATTATCTCGTATTCAAGAAATTGCATGTGCTGGTAGAATTTCCAGTCAGACACATCGCCATCCTGTTGTTGTTTTTTGTGCCTTTATGCCCGTAAGGAGTGCAACATTAGCTTTACACTTATGCAGCTCTGATCGTGCTTTTCTGCAAGCTCTGTTGTTGTTCGTGTTTTCTCCGCTTTTTTGACGATTTCTCGTTGGAATTCCATAGTAGGACCAGTTCTTTATTATCTTTTAGAAGTTCAATTTTATTCGATATCGCTCAATTTCTTTCCGTTAGCTGTATCTCAAGAGACATTACTTGCATTTGCATTGCACACAAATGTTTCTCCGGTAGCCATCTTGAAACTCCTTCGAGGAAAAAAATGCGTACTGATTGGCTCATTTTAGCAAGATTGCGTTGCATGTTGCGTTGGACATGTCAACTTGTCTCTTACCGTTACCAAAAGTTGAATTCTATTTTTTATGCAACTATTACCGCAACATTTTGTTGCGAAATGCAATAATCGAGTGTTGCACCCAAATTTTTTTTTGAAATTGGAAATGC
This sequence comes from Nanipora kamurai, assembly GCA_036872915.1. NCBI lineage: Eukaryota > Metazoa > Cnidaria > Anthozoa > Scleralcyonacea > Helioporidae > Nanipora > Nanipora kamurai. The sequence continues at coordinate 6,722 of JBAHVQ010228687.1, forward strand.
AGCATTTGTAGCGCTGCAAGTTTCAAGAGAAATTCCCTTATGTAACATTACCTGTACTATTAGGGCACAAGTGTTACAAAACTTTTGTAACTAACTGGTATACATCAGGAATATGGGACAATCGTATTGCGTAGATCAGTCTTTAGTACATTCAAATTTTTTATTTATTCTAATCTTACGGCGATATTATCGCGAAATATTTGTTTTCTCAAACTTATTTTAGATTAAGAGCAGTCAAAGAATCGGTGAAAGGTTCATTCTCACCAGAGGTTTGTGTTCATACGGATGCAACAGCGCCGTCAACTCCTGACGTACCCCATTTATCCAACAAGACCAGAACAAGCATATTATTGAAGTGGACAGTAAGTGAACGTTAATTGAGTTCAGTCGTTTTACACTTATCCGTTCATGAAAGTGGTAAACACATTTGTATAGTGATGGAAAACATCTGGGAATTCTTGGAAAATTGCTTAAAAGTCTTACAAGTCGTGTGTTCTTTGGTGCACTTCAAGTTCGAGCTAGACTAACTGCGAAAACCTACGCGATTAAAATAACGAATTGTTGACTGTCGAATGCAAATGCTTAAATTCCCGTAGTATACCCGCGTACATATTTATCTTTTTCAACTACCCTGGTAATTTGGTAGTTCAAGCACGTTTCTTCTGTAAAGAAAGGTTACTTTCCATAGATATAAGTAACAGCATACTATAATCCCATTTCATTCTAGACGAAAAGTGACAATGGATCTCCAATTACATCATATGTATTACAATGGGACAAAGGGAACCACAGTGGCTTGTTTCAAACATTATATGAGGGATCACAGAAACAATATAAGTTGAATCACAGCCTTCCTCCATTGACTTCGTGTCGCTTCCGGGTTAGGGCAATTAATGAAATTGGTAAAAGGTAAGTCTGATAATTTTATTTCAAGACGTTTTTTCGTTTATAACGTAAGGACCAAGTTGTTTTTAGCTCGTAGATATTACGAAAAAATGTCAAAATATGATTACCATTGAACGAAGAAATTGCGAACGTAGCCAGGTGAAGAATCAAAAGAATCATGCTTTAATACTTCTCAGGTTTGGAAGATTTTAATTGGACGTAACTCGACGCGTATCAGGGTCCATTAATATATCCTCACAGAATCCCTGATGACGTTATATGTTAATGAGAACCAGGCGTCCAGAAATAGACCATCGTCATCGATATTCAATGAAGTGTGGATGCTATTGATATGTAATGCCTCTAGAAAATGTCTTCGATGGTATCGCAGATTGATGATAGAATACTTCTGGAATTTTTCCACGCAGTCGTATAGTTTGTTTGGCATAAAGCATAATTTTCTTTTTTTGAGAAGAAAACAGCCTGTCTGAATTCGTTGTATATATACCCTAGTAACGCCCCTACTCCAGTGGATTGTGACGAACGATGGTGTATTACCGGAATTGTATATGACGAAATGGAAGTGCAAAAAATACGTTAGCTGTACTTACATATTTCCTCATGTATTTTCGACATCGTTTCTGTGGGTGTGTTGTAGCTTCTGGTCAGAAAACGGTTGTACTTTCAAAACTTTTCAAGCCAGAGTAGCATCAAACGATGTATGATTTCAACTGTTTTTTGTTACGATAAACAGGAGTCTAAATGAATTCAGTGGTAAATATTGGTAGACGAATATGGCGACGTTGATTACATAATGTAAAATTGAGTTAATCTATTCTTGTATTTTATTAAAAACCATTAAATACGAGAATAGAGTGACTCACTTAGTATTTAAAACAAAGTGTCACTTAACTCTTCCATATTATTCCTTATTATTTAATAAACGTTTTCGGGGCACAGTCCGTTTGTCAGATACAACATTCTTCACAGGAGAGACTAGTTTATATAGGTTACAAAATGCATAAACTAACTAAATGTCCATAATATTCAATCCCAAAGGAGCAAAACAATTCAATTTACAAGTCCATTCTTGAGCAATACATTTTTATACCTTGGATATTGTGGTAATTTCTGGATGACATGTTCATGATGTGGCTTCGTAAACAAGAGAAATGACATATATTTATCGACTATTTGAATACATATCATGAGACTATCAAGTTTATTTTGGAAAGTAGCTATAGGAAGATTTCTTTTTTGATGTCATGGTTTCTGTATAGGATGGTTCATTTAGTAGAGATGTATACTGGAAACCTATCGATACTCATCAATATTTAAATTTTAAGTCTTGCCATCCACCTTACGTCAAACGGGCAAACCTACCGATACTCATCAATATTTAAATTTTAAGTCTTGCCATCCACCTCATGTCAAACGGGCAATTCCTCATACCCAGGCCTTAAAATTAGGACGTATATGTGGAACGGATGAAGAGTTAATGAGTTGAAAGGATTTTGGTTAAGAGGGGTTGTAATGAGGGCTATGCGGAGCGTCAAATTGACAGGCAAGAAGTAAAATCAGACTGATTTAGTTAATAAGGAAAGAAATCCAAGATCTAGAGATATGAAGAGAATTCTTATTGTACTTGCCCTTCATCTTGCCCTGTTGGAGCTCCCAAGGTTCTCAGAGATTTCCAACCCTTAGTTGATATGTCGAATATTTTAAAGATGATATTACCGGAGTCCCCCCCATGAACAGTTTTAGGAGACCTAAGAGTGTTAAGGATATGTTGGTGAGGGCAAAGTTCAAGACCAAGGAAAAACGGGCTAAAGGTATGTCTAGGTGTGGAAAAAGCAGATGCAGGATGTGTCCATTTGTGAAAGTTGGTGCAGTATTTTACAGTTCAGTTGAAAAGTGATCCTTCTACATAAATTTTCAGTTTAATTGCGAGTCTCAGGGAGTAATTTATTTAATTACATGCAAAAATGTATAACGTTGTTTCAAACCTGCTTTAATACCCATAAAAGTTTGCTTACTAGATTTGGAAAGGGACAGAGCAGTATTTGTGGGCAGCATTTGTATTCACATTTTTTTTCGAAAGGTCATTCGGGGTTGGATGTTTTATTGGTACAAATTATTGACATTATGGATGTCAGAGATCTTACAGGAAGAGAAGTCTTTTGGACTTGTAAATTGAATGGTTTTGGTTCTTAACTTTAGGATTGAAAATAATGGACATTTAGATAATTTATGCATTTTGTAACCTATGTAAACTAGTCTCTCCTGTTAAGAATGCTGCATCTGACGAAGGGGCTGTGCCCCGAAAACGTTTAATAATTAAAAAAAGTTTTTATTGATGGCATTATGTACATGTATATAATTTTTTTTGAAAACTCTTTAATAATTAAAACATCTACGTTTTGTGGCACTGCCGTTTGTCAAGACACAAAGAGCACGAGCGTCGCTTGTCCCTAGTTATGGTACTTGTATACACTAATTACAAATTCAAATCATAAAATACAGAGGGATATACCTCACAAAAAAGCTCTACTGTTAAGTCCTAGAGGCACAAATGAATGGAATTTATATGCCCAAAATTCCTCTCTTCTTGTAGGGTCTTTTACATCCTTTTTGTCTGTATTATTGTCACACTTACATCATCCAGACCAGACGACTAGAGGAAGTTCGTCAAGCTCGTTCTCTTAGAAAAACGATTTCTGAGTCCTAGACGGGAATCGAACCCGAAACCTTCTGATGGCCTGAAGTAGTCCAGGGGCCGGTTGTATAAAACTCTTAACTACGGTTTAACTAGACGTTGGCTAGTTAAATCCTAGTTAAATTTAACCTCG
>JBAHVQ010228698.1:0-10454 GCA_036872915.1 Nanipora kamurai
TTGAATTTAACTTCAATTACGAAAACGTGTTGAACAATAAGACACATGAATATTGGCGGAAATATGACGCCATACTTAAGTACCATCGGGATCTCCAAACCGAACACTTTGCTTGTTTTAAAATCTCCGTGCTATTACGTAATCAACAAGAGTTAGCTATAACGGACATGTTTTGAAACGAACTGACATAAACAAAAACGTTGAAAGCACAGAAACGCTAAAAACTTTATTTACAGAACGAATTATGTATTTGTCCTACTGGTGTTTCAGAAATTTTCGCTGACTTAAACAAACATCTCGGAAAGCAGTGTGTGTTCGTTGTGTTTGCTTACCAAATTAATTTTTCAACGTTTGGGCGATTGCCAACGTTTGCTGAACGATTTCGGTTGTAACATTGAGTCGATTTTTCGTTGGTTTTCCACATTTCGGAGACATGCATAAACATTACTCTGTCCAAAAGACTTTTGATATTCTGGTAAACTCGAACCTACATCAGTGAAGGAGCTATGCATCGTCTTTAAATAATATTTTGGTTTTGGAACTCGCTAAAGAATCGTAATGTAATAACATTACGGTAATTTTAACTCATTTTCAGGAGGGGAGCCGCGTGGAGCTACTTCAATGTTAAATGTTCTGGCCGAAACGGATTATGGGATATATTTGGTTAACCGCTCAGCAACCAACCTCCCCCGGAGAAAACAGGTATTTTATCCTAAGTCTCGCACCAAGTAATAATCCAGACACAAAAATTATCAGAGCGATATTTCACACAGTCTATTGGCCATAAATTGCCTCGGAATGTTTTGAGAAGTCTTTGCCTTGCTGCGAGACAGACTTGATACCAGCCTCCCATACTAACGACGTACTCGAGTAAAATCTCACGTCGCCATATACTTCTATTCACACATTTCTTCGTGTGAAGAGGATCGGGATCATAAAGCTGCATGATCCTTTCACTCAACTGGTAAGTTAAGTCTTCCTTGGCTGTTAAAATAGCGGTGTTCCGCAAAAGCCGTCCTCTTGCTATTCTCATAACGCTCGGGTGACGTTACAGTTTGAAATAGCCAACCATTGACGAATTTGGCATACTCTTTGGGTCGGGCGTCAAAATTGTCCTTCTCACTAGTAGTAGGTAGTAGGTCAGTTACTGATTAAAACAAGTCAGAAAACATGCAGAGAGCGTCCAATACTTTTCCAGTATTCGAAATTCGCATCGTCAATGAGCATGAATGACTTATTAAACCCTCATAAAAACTCCCTTTAAACAGAAGTTCAACGGGAAAAACTCATGCTTGGCTTAATCTATGGCAATGTCTAGTATAAACAAACTGAGAAAAAAATTTCTGAAATTTACAAAGAAAATGCGTAGTTTCTATGTTTCAAGCATAAAAACTACCATTCAGGCACTCACAAATACATTTTTCATTACAAACTTTCTTTTTCGTGAAGTATGTGGAGGCTCCCTAGTTGTGGAGGCCTCTGGGCAACTGCTATATACTACACCACAGTCAGCACACATGACGACCTTGATAAAATTTCTCACATATTTATTTATTATATTTATTTATTTATTTCTACCCGATTAGTTCAACCTATCTTCTTCGCCAATTTTATTAAAAATTTTCAAAACCGATTTTGATAGAATAATACAACTGCCCTTCATGAGCGCAACAATGTAGTCATTGAGTAGATGAATTTTACATTTTGAATACGTTCCCTTGTGTAGACATTCGGTATAAAATGTTAATGTTTTTTTTTTACTCCATATTAAATGCAGGGACTTACCATTGTGCTTTTCTCAATAGCAGATCCAACTTTTCGCCATTTTGTTCGATTCCAAACACACCCATGCGCAAACGTTTTGTGGTGGTGTTCTGTCACTGACCTCTGACAGTCCAGTCTGTCGGCGTTTGATGAGTGAAGTGTAAAAATATTTTCAAAAACAAGACATAGATATGAACCGTTTTAGTTTTTCTCACCTTTCTTATATCTTATATTCTTTTTAATAGTAGATCATTGAGTAGGTAAACAGTCAATTTAATTACTTTAATTTGAGATACGAATGCGGATTAAATGTACTATGTTTAATAAATTACTACGGAAACTGTCCTCATTCTGTACTAGACATATTTAAAAAAAATATCTCTACTGTATCATGTTTTTGAGGAAACAAATGAGAACGTTTATAAAACTTTTAAAACATGCTATATTCTATCAAAATCATGACTTGCAACGAACTAGGGGATACCATTTTTACATACAAGTTTTGGAAAGTATTAAAAACTCAAAGGCTTAAGGGACTAATTATTAACTATAAAGAAGATGTAATAGCATTTGTTTGGCTCACCTTGCGTTGTCAAAATGTCGTTTTGCATTGCAGCTGGTTGAATGAGCAGGCAATCCCGTCAATTAAAAACAAGAAAAGGGAATCTAATTTCACTCGGGTTTTTTTTTTATTTCCTGTCTTTCTGCAGTCATGCATTTTGAAAAATTAGAAAACCCTAACTAACAGACGACGATTATGATTTTACACTATTATCAAACCATCTAAAAACCATGCTGTTTCCACGAAATTCGACGTGAGTGCCAACAGTCCGGTCTTTGATATCGGTCAGTGTTGTCTACCATGAGCACAAGTGCTCAAATTCGTCAGCTGACACCACGTTCACAAATGGCCACACTTTTCGTGACTCAAAAATAAAGGAGCAAGCAGTCCAGTTATGTAGAGGTCACTGTGTTCAGTCAGTTTACCTTGAGTTCATCCGTTTAGTATGTATGCATGGTATGAGGGAGGGGGTTTGATTGGTGCGTGCATTAACGTACAAAGAGAGAGGAGGGTAAACCGATTCTTTCGTGCGTACTGTTACGTGCGGACACGCCCGTCTGGAACATTCTAGAACGTAGGTCTCAAGCTCGCGGCCCGCGGGACGATAGTTTAGGGTCCCCGCCTCAATATGAAAGTTTAATGTTAGTGCGGCCCGCGCGAGTTTGATATAGATGCTGGTTTCTTAATGTCTTCTATATATGCTGTATTATTATTTTATTTATTTAATACTGATTGATTGATTTATTTTCTTATTAATTCTGAATTTGTTTATTTATTTTTTCATCTTATTTTGTGTAGAAAAATAAAAATAAAGATATTTGAGAACAGTGGAATGTTTTTATCAGAGCTTTTCTTGTGAAAAACCTGATGCGGCCCAGCCTCACCCAGACCCTAGCTCCAGCGGCCCCCAGGTAAATTGAGTTTGAGATCCCTGTTCTAGAATAACCTTACGTAATGTCTCCTTCCTCATATGTAAAAATAACTTTCCTAATAGAAACTTCTAGATTAGCGGTGTAATGTTTCCTTAAATAGATTTAGATGATGTAATATAGTTAAAATAGCTCCGCATGGAACATTCTAGTATGCTGACTAATGTAAAATCGAGTCTGGTCACAATGACACAGCATTTTAAAATGATGTAAATAATGTAATTTTAGAAACATTACGTAATTATGTCATTACATCAAATAACTAAAAATAGGACCTCTAGAAACTATAAAATGAGAAGCCTCACCTTGGGCTAGCAGTGAGTTTAAAAGATCGTGCTATTATATACGCAGCTGATTGTGCTACTGGGCGAAGTGCTATTACAGAAGACTGTTGAAGAAGCCAGAAGAAGAGCTAATAGAAGAACTGGAAAAGATTGCTGTTCCATCTTCACATATTGGTTTATCGCGTGGACTTTACTGAACTGCCAGCAGACTGATAAGTTCAGCTTCTCTTAGAGACTAATAAGGATAACAAACTGCTTCTGTTAATACCCTTTTAAATTCTTACTGTTTGTAAATAAAATTATTTTTAAAGTGAACAGTTGAATTCACCCGTTCTTGTTGCGCGGTTCGTAACAGTACGCAGAACGAATTTTTATTACGACTAAAAAATAACTTGATTTGAAGAAATATGACAACTGCACTGGCTTAGTAATGCATTAATTATGAGACGGGGAGGGGGAGGTCAATCAAAGGGACTTTTTCTACGCGTACGTACGTAGAGGGGGTGCCAAAATAGCGTACAATAGCGTACGAAGGTGGTGGAGGTGGAGAAAACCTGCTGAAATTTTGCGTACGTACCAAATGGATGACCCCCTTTTGATCTCGTTCCCAGAGCTTACACGGCTCTGACCGAGCGAGCAGCAATGTGAGCTCTGGGAACGACCTTCCTGATCAGTTGGGCATCTGATAAAAATTTAAATCGAAGATAGATACTGCCAGGCTGAATTGATGCAAAATTGCTAACCGCCAAAGTCCATCACTTCTTCGGACTATGCAAAGACACAAAAAAGCTTTGAAATTTCTGGAAAGTCCTTACCAAGGTGAAAAGCGATTCCTATCACCGATACTAGCGGCCAGAAGACCATATTTTGCACCTTGTATTTCGATTGACGAAGTCAGAGCCAAATGGGTAAGACACTAGTAATCAAACAGGAGATTTTTAGGTCATGCAGATGCTGTTTTTAATATCTTATAGGATTTTTGCATTTGCAAAAATTCAAATTTTTATCACATAATATATGAAAATACGATGTGAAACTATTAATGGCTAGTGTAAGCCTTGGCCTTTAACAAGCATTGACTCAACTCAAGTCAATAATTTGCATGTTTTCATGTGTTAACATGGATTAATTTAGAGTGCCTGCCTTCAGTTTATATATTTGCGTGGAGTGACGTGATTATTATGGTCTTCATCTACCAGCCTTTTTATCTTTAGAATGATTATAGCTGCATATGGTGAATATCTACTATATACTGTACCTGAAAACTTGCCAAACTTTTAAAATTTCATGAAATTACTCTGTTTGCTTTATTTACCAAGTTTTAACAAAATTCACCAAAGCAAAAATCTAAATACAACTTGACAAGATTACTATCCATGCATTTATCTAGTCCATGTACAGTATAGTTAGCATTCTGCTTTAAATCTTTTATATCCGTGGACCCAACTTTTATTATTTTACACTCGCTAATGCCAGATTATTTATTTTTTCATTGAAGTGGATGCCCTTTTTACTGGTGGACACCCAACTTTTATTTTTTTAGTCTGGCTAATGTTTAATGAGTTAACTTGTCAACATGAACCCCTTGGACTGGAAAGGGGTCAAAATTACCCTATGGAGCCACTACTGTAAATGATCATCAACATTTTTTTGGTAATTATCACTAGCAACCTTAAAATAAAATGGCAGACAGCAAAAGACATTTATTCAGTAATTTAAATGAACAATAGCCTGTCGATTTCCAATATAAACATTGCTTTTTATAGGAAAATGACAAAAATATAATACTTATGTCGTTATATAAACACATTTTAAACCAACAGGTATTATGGATAAATTGACTACCTTCAATAAAAACCAATGCATGACATAATCCTGGTGAAGATCCTTCAACAGGATCTTCAAGCGATCTTGCATGATCCTCCAAGATCCTAACCAAATTCTTATAGAATCCTGAAGGAATATCAAAAGATCTTTTCAGGACCTCTGAGGGATTTTTCCAAATCCCATCAAGGTTCTTAGAGATCTTTTTAGAACCTCAAGAGGGTCTTGCAACAGCTTATCAGGATCTTTAAGGACCTCGAAACGTCAGATCCTTATCTCTTCCCTATCCGAGGACTTTTCCCTTGACGAATAAAATCATCTGGCATACAGGTATTATTCAAAATCTAATAAATTTTTTAAAGCTATATATAATTGCATTTTGCACTTTTTTTAGATGCTGCACAGTTATTGATGCAGTGAATAAAATCATATAAAAACACCATAAATACAGCACCATATATATACTGTATTGTGGTATGTACAATAACAAATACACCTCATGTATCAATAGAATTCATCTTTCACCATAACAGGCTCAACAATTTGCATTTTAATTTAAACACAGAAACACAAATTATCACACAGAAACAATTTAATCCACTTCTACAGTACAGCATAAAAAGCTACTTGTCATTTGCACTTTTTTCCTAAGTTAATGTCTCCTCTTGGTTGCATCTGGTCCTGATTATATCCCAGCCTTTCACAAACACTTTATTTCTATAGTCTTCAGCTATATATACAATCTTAAATGGAAAAGGAAGGACTGTTGTTATTTATATAATTCAATAGCATTCTCTATATTAAATATTAATTTTATTATATTTCTGATATACAGTACAGACAGTTCAGACTAGAACTGTAATGATTAGGCCCAGGCCTTTACTGAATGCAGCCATCTTTTCCCCTGTAAATGTAACATGCAGCTGGTTGACATATTTATTGTTTTAATAAGGGATCCCATCTTTCATATTTACTTTCACAGAGTATATACATTTAAGTTCCGATTTTTAAAACAGGACGAGGTGAACAGACTCCTCCAGAAAATGTACGGTAATAACTGGATGAAGTTTGCTCAACATTAATTTTACAAAATACCTCATACAGTATTTACGAAACCATGCACAGCTGCTGATTTTTAGATACACTGTATAAAGTCAGCATAAAATAAAACGCTGCCTGAAATCAAAAATGCCAGTGCACATTGTACATGTGAAATTTGACCATAGGTTTTGCGGTTGTTCCCGATATTCGTGAAATTACGAAACCTGTTACAAAAATGTAGGGTACTTTCAACGTAAAAGTTGCTCAAGAGCTGCTCTTAACGTAACGTTGGGCCATAATTTTGCAAAGCCGAAAGGTCGTATTGAGATGGATCAGAGATAAGACGCGATTTTTTCCATTCCGTGTAACGGTTGCAATCAGGAGTACATTGGCCAGGTAAAACGTAAGTTTGGAGCGCGTTTGAAAAAGCACCAAAAAGGTTGAGGCAGTTTTCTTCTCACAAAACTGCTATGTCGGAGCAAGCGTGCCAAACCAACCATACGAGTACGTAGGAAAATTCCAAAATTATTGCCACTAATTCACGATACGATCAAAGACGCTGTCTAGAGCCCTGGCACATCACTAGCGCTCCGCTCTATTGAATGGCGATGACGGTCTATTACCTGTTACCTATTGGCATCTCAACAGATAACCTTATCAGTGGTTTTCTGAGGACATAAATAGGGATCTCATGCCCAGAACGAACTGCTGATGAACACACCAGCCGGGAGTGTCGAGGCCTTGGGTCGTTGATGGAAGTTTTGTAAGATACGTTCAAAACTTTTCCAGCCAGAGTAGCGTAAAACTATGTCAGATGAAATTTTTATGAATATTTAAAATTGTTATCTTAATTACCTTGAAATTTGTTTAAAAACACTGGTAGATAGACCGATAAAGCTGGAAATGCAAATCCCACGTGAAGTTTTTGAAGCTGTTTAAAACATTCACAGGATGTGTTTTATCAAGCCTAAAAAATGCTGGCGCTGTGCGCTCGGATTTTTAAACGTGATGAAACACTACTGTTTTTGTTTTAAACACTACTTAACTTGTCGAGTACAAGTCACTTAACACTGGCTCAAGAAAACGATGACGTATGAAACGTCACTCTCCTTGAAATTTGTGAGGTTCCTTTTAAAAGAACATTCACGTAAGGCCCAAATGACAAAATTAATTTGGAATTCGAAATTTCACTTCGTCTAGGATTTAGGATATCTTTTGATTTTTGTCTTAGGTATCTCCTCAGTTCCAATATGATGATCGTAAAACTTGTAAAAATCCTTGTCAAAAAGGAAAACGTGGGACTAAGGAGAGAAAACTGAAAAGACTACAAGCTGAAACAGCTCAGAAGGAAGCCGCTGGCCTATTATTTCCAGAACTAAATTTTACATCCTCTGATTCAAATGAATCCAGTTTACTGCAAGGTTCAAGCTCTAAAAACCAGCCGACTGTTAGACACTCAACGACGATCATCGCTCCGATTGGCATCGCACCGCCCACTACGCCTAAAAACGGAAGCAGGGACAAAAAAGTTTTTTTATTTAGTTTAGGTAGTCCAAAAACGCCAACTGTATCTGGCGAAATTCTGGTGTATGAAACACCCGAGAACGAGTTCATTGGAAGTCGGCTAGAAACCCAATGAGTCCATTACGAGAGATGTTTTGGAAAGTAAAATTCTTATCAGCCCAAACATCTCAACAGTGACTGAGTATATTTATGACTCAATTGCCGTGCAGGTTCTTGGAACTTACGCGAAGTCACAGACACAAAATACTCACTTCCTAGGCATTGTAAAGTTGCAAATATTCTGGTAGAACTCTATTACGCGGTTATTATCCAACGGTTACCTATATACTTAAATTCACAAAAACTACTTAATATATGAATATTTTATTTCAACATTTTTTTCACTTCTAGTGGAAAACGCAACGTAAAAAATTAGAATTGTTAGAATTCACATCGGGAAAATTAAAAAAAAACCGGAAAGTCAGAAATCAATGTTGGTTATCATTCTCACCTCAGATCCCGTCACTTTTCCTAGCACGACCCGAATGAAATGTTTTGGTGCTCTGTAGACACGGACACTGGATGTGCTCAGTGTTCCCATATACGTTCACCCTTTGCGCGTTTGAGCATGCATAAAAATATTTCAATTACGAGATAGTCGTTACATAAAAATAGGTACGCAATGCGTACATGTGTCTAACGCTCGAGTAACTTGATCGTAGAACAACGTTGATGTCCTTGGTCTGGGGCATCAAAGTTTAGAACGTCCTCTATGCATGTCCACCAAGAATGTGAGGTCTTTTATGAGTTACAGTACTTTAGGTTATCACATTTTCCTTAAATTGTTACACAAGATGAGAATCTTGTATTTGGGAGGTAAAAAAAGTATAAAGAAAAGTAAGTAATTTGACAGAAAAACTCGCAACTGTGAGAATATGTCTATAATAAAAACCAACGTAGAAAGTTTATTAATTGATGACCATGAATCCTTTGAATCCGAACTTAGAATGTTTTACGGTAATTACGAGTTGTTTCTATAACTTTGAGCATATTCCCTAAATTTTCCTCTTCGCGTATTTTTATTACAAAATGTGTAAATTATAAAGGGATCTGTCGATAATGTAGGATATAGCTGTTCAAGTATACTCAGTCTGCAAAAGCTTCACCGTTTCCACAATACTGTTAAGAATATATTTTATTTGAACTTGTTTTGTTAGGATAGCTACTTGTAATAACTAATCTAATAACTAACTACTTGTTAATTGTTGATAACTACTAGTTAATTCTGTTTTCCCATCCTTAACACAATCCAGAAGAAATTAACAATCTGGAATTTATTCTGTCCAGAGCCAGTCCATACTAGCTAATTGCATTGCTAAAAAGGTGCATTGCTAATGCATAACTGGATACTATGTACCGGTCACTTCGTAAAAATCAAAACAAGGAGAAACAATCGGGAGTTGTGCGTCTCTGCATCTGTCGAATAACTAGGGTCAAATGCCTTGGTTTATCATTTGGTTGGGGCAGCTAATTACCTTGTTAATAAATATCGTGAAATTTCTTTTTAATGTTAATTTTTAGAATCTGTTTTCGTTAAAGCATGGTCTCATCTTCCAAAACAATGCAAAGCTCTTATGCTGTACTTGCCTTTTCGACTGAACTTTGATTGTTCCGATTTTGTTTTACTTTTAATACAGTGTTTACAGTGTTAGTAACATCAGCAGTAACATTAAACCATTTTGCCAATTATTTTCGAATGATTTTCTTCCAGGAACTTGGTAAGTCTACTCAGGCTGGGGAAAAGTGCATAATGGTCCCCACTCACTTTTTAGATGTTTCTCTGCAACTAATTAAGGTAGAAAGATGAAACTTGGTGACATTTTCTCAAGTTTTATGAGATCATTTTAATATGTCACTTGGTGCGGTAGCTATTAACTTGTTGCCATGGTAACTACAATTCGAACACCAAACGGAGATTGAACATAAAAAGAGAGATTTCAAATTTTTTCGCTGCAAGGCATTAATATTTGTTGTGCAGAACAATTAAACAGACAAGTTTTCATGGATACATTTCATCATTTGCATCATCTTTTGCAAAGGACATAGGACAGGCCGAAAAAAAATTAAAAATATGGTCAAAAGAGGAAATCGAATGATATCACTCTGACACCATCACTAACTAATGAGTAATAAAGATATTGATTTGTAGCTCTAAGTTCAAATATCATTCCCACCAAATTTTATTAGACTACCGTATTTATTCTATTAAACGCCTACTATCCAATGCACGCCTCTCTCTTTTATAAACGCCCTCATAATTTGCGAAAAATTGAATTAAACGCCCCTCTCTAATAAACGCCCCTTTGAGAATGTAAAACGCTATAGGTAGATATTTTAATATTTAAAAAATTTAATGTAATTTTTTTAAAGTTTTATAAGATAAGGTTGTTTGTAGGTCATTGACTGTTCGAATTCAAAATGAGTATATGTATCTTTGATACGCGTCAGTTCTTCATGGAGAATCCTCGTACAAACTTTTGACTTGGT
>JBAHVQ010228729.1:0-10449 GCA_036872915.1 Nanipora kamurai
TTTTTGAAGGGAATGAAAGATAATACACAAGGAAGAAAAACATGTTTAGCATGAAAACATTTTACCAAGAAAAGTGATCCACATCTTGCTACGGCAACAACTACGTTTCAAAATGCTCCGAATTTCTATTTACGTTTCAACACGTAAAAAAAATGCTATTACCCCCACTTTTTTCATTTCCATTTTTTAATGTGCAGACAATCAATTGGCAATTTTTTAGAAAAAGTTAACCCCATTTTTCGCAGAAGAAATTAGTTGTTTTCTTTTTATTTATTTTTAATATAAGCATTTGAGATTTTTTTTAAAATGTGCTCACTGATTGCCCACTATTTAATGCCAGTACTGCACGTTCTTCTACTTTTCGCTTTGCTTCATTCTCAGCAGAAAATATTTCGTCTACTTTTTGAGGGTAGAACTTTCGTCCTTTTGAAGAAACTGTGTCGAGCCACCTTACGTGCTACGACGCTAAATCTTACGATAAATCCTTGGATATAAGGGTGTATAGGAATTTTGGTAACAATAAAACAGTAAATCCTCACCAGATTTCTTCGTACGGATTAATTTGCTTTGAGGCAAAGAAGGCAATTCTTGGATAGCATTTAACCTTAAAAGAAATGTGTAGATTTCAAGGACTTCGTCACGAAAGCTTTGATTTAGTTCTGGCCAGTGTCTTACGACTAGGGCACGAAGAGATCCTCCCACCAACTTTCAACTTTGGGACAACTGAAAACTGCGCAGGCTGAGATACATTGTATGAGGCGATTTACTGTATTAGAATTTGTAAAAGAAATATTCTGTGATTTTATAAATAAATCAATCTGAAAACAACGAAATCCTTGTGTTTGCCAAATTTTAGCGTTCAGATTGCACCAGATTGGATCCTACAGTACTTACATTTTCAAAATTTCCCGGGGGGGCATGTCCCCGGACCCCCCTAGTGTCTCGTGCCTTCGGCACTCGTCATTACATTACTCATATTCCCAGTTATGCCCCATCAAGGAAAAATGCCCGGCGCCGTCCCTGAAATGTGGCATACTGACCAACCCTTTCAAAATGTTCAAGATTTCCAAAGGTCAACAGTCAGTGGTCAACCCGAAAATATAGTGACGGAAGAACCATGTTCTTGCATGTAATTCCGTCACACCATGACAACCCTGTTATCACGCATGAAACACATCGTTGCAACAACGTTGTTGAAATCTGTTCACTTATCAAGCCATGAACAGCCTGTTTGAACATCCAAAGACAAGCCTGTCCGAACAACCATGTTCAAGCTTGCTAGTTCAACCTTATCCAAGCCTGTTAACAGGCAAAAACAAGCTGTGCGTTTTTCCGTAGTCTACAAGTGGTACAAAGCAAATATTTAACCATGTACCTGGTGATCGGTAAACACCCGAACAGCCCACACATTTGGATCACAGGAATGGTTAATGAATCTGCTAACGTTCCCATAAAACTTCGCGTCCAGACAATGAAGTTTGGTATTACCCTGATGGACAAAATGAAAACATACATGAAGTAACGCGAACTACGCGGACAAATGTGTACCATATAAAAAAAAGACAATGAATAGGCAGAGCTCTCTTGAAAAGCATCACTATCCTCCCATCCTTTCGCCATCCCATTTGACAGCACCAGTTCACTTTTGTATGACACTGCGACTGTCATAGATTGCCCGAACATGACACGGACTCAGCATAGCCCATTTTAGTTTAATTTGATTGCTGACTGGGAAATAACAATTGAATTGACATTGATAATATCAGTTTAAACAAGATAATAAAAATCACAGCACGGCACTGATCAGCCCAACTCATCATATCACATGGCAACAAAACAACATAACACAACACGGAAAGACACTAAGACACGACATAAACGACACAATGTTAACAAAAAAAAAACATAACGGATAACTCACGCACAAAAAAAGAATAAAATTCACTACTAAACACGGCACAACGACAGGGGATTTTCTCGAGTTTTTCCATCCGCAACACGTATGTCGTGGAAGTCTGTCTTGCTTTCTAGCAAGATTCAGGACCAGATTAAGGACCAAATTCAGGATTATTCTTGCTTCACAAGAACCAATTTCTTTTGATGAAGTATGTTTTGTAGAGAGCAGGACTAGAAAACAGTCAACAAGTTTTTCCCTTCCTACAGATCTAACGCTTAAAACGGCAGTAAAAAAGTGGACAAGTTTCATAGTTTTGCGACAGAGAAACG
The DNA here is from genome assembly GCA_036872915.1 of Nanipora kamurai. NCBI lineage: Eukaryota > Metazoa > Cnidaria > Anthozoa > Scleralcyonacea > Helioporidae > Nanipora > Nanipora kamurai. The sequence continues at coordinate 2,227 of JBAHVQ010228729.1, forward strand.
TAATAGGAACGCCAAGCCGAAGCAATTATATTTCACGTCACTCACTTTAACATCGAGGTCAAACAAGTAACAATCATCATCTCGTTTATCACCCTCGCAGTCTGTTAGTATTTCCCCAATATATTCGCAAACAAATGCTCCTTTGGGGATTTGTGACAGCGTCCGAACAGCCCAACCTATGTGAAAACGTCATTCAACAATCCAAATAAATTCATTAATCAATTAATTGAAAATGAAATGCTTTTTTTCAGTTTTATCACTTTAAGTTAATATCCACTGAGTTAATTCATCTACCGTTAATTAATTTAGTGATTTATAAGAAATTTAATAACTCAAATGATATATTTGACAAAAAATTTAAATAATAATTAACAATTAATTTTAATTGATAACTTTAGCTAATATATTTGCTGTTCGGTAGATACTGTCTACTATACAAGAATTACTGAATAAAAGGAACTTATTGGCATATAATAAGTGAAACAGAATGAGAAACCGAAGCTAATACAGGTAAGGTTATATTTCTACGAGCTCTATCGGTACCTTTTTCTTTCGTCTTGTACACTTGCAAAGGAACTTTGATACCGTGTTGAACAACACGTTGAGAGCACGTAGACCAACATCTACACTTCATGTTGCATTCGTATACCAGAGGACGATCCTCGCAAAAAATATCACTAGATATTAACCCCGTCTATGGCGAAAAAGATATCTTATCACAAAAAAACGAAAACTTAAATAACTAAATTAGGGTGGAAAGTGTCCTGACACGCAGTAACAGGGAACAGTGATGAAAAAGGAACAGGTGTCGGAAGCTAATAGCTCGTCAATTTTAAAACCTTTTATTTGGGAAATCTAAGACCTACTTTATCTCAAAAACTTTGATTCGAAAACTAGAAACTGTAGGATTTAATAAATTAAAGGATAATATTGTACCACGGCCAATACGTTGCTCGTCACTAAGGGGTAATTTTGTGATCGTTGGATTGACTGCGGGGCGAAAGGTTGGAAAAATTCGCATGAAAAATAGCTATGATAACTTCAAAGTTAACCAGAAGAAAAACCAATTTTACTTGTAGGGAAATTTAAGGCTTTTTAAGCTCGAGAAACAATTCTGTTGTATGTAAGACGTTGAAAATACGAAAGAAACAAAAGACTTCTTCAGACCTGTAAAAGATATGCGAGTACAAAGAGCAGCAACCAGGAATGATTTCGTCGCAGAGAAGTGGCGTGGAGGCGGAAGGAAGGGGGGCAGAACTTTTAGGGGATGCTAAGGTTACAATGATTAGATTGGAAATAGGGATAAGATTTGGTCTATGTGTCTAAAGTTTAATTATATAATGAAAATTTTGGTGGGAACGAGTTTCTTTTGGTGCCACATCAGTGCGATTTTCTGAACTTTATCTCTTCAGGTGGTTGAGAAGGGCTCAAAAAGCCTCCCCAGAGAGGAACGGGCCACCATGCCACTGTCTCGGATGTATACTTCCGTCTTACCTCGGCGTACCAGAATCGCTTGCGGGTGGATAGTTGCGCACACCGACAAGACTTGTAATTCACACAGCCATCAGAACAGTTACAACCCTAAAGGAAATGAATGTTAGAACAAACCCTGCGACTTGTTCTTGTATTCTTTGCTTGTTCACCCGAAAAGACAACATAAGGAATCAAATTTTGAGGTCAGACTAAAAACGTGTAAACAAAATCCGGTTTCACGGAATTAGTAAAGTGAAATGGACGTGTTAAAGGTTCCATTGCCAGATTTCACATCATGCGAAAACTTGGCACCAACGGATAGATCAGAACGGAAGTAAAAGCCTTGGTTTTACGTCATTTTTTCAATTAACCAACGTTATGCCCTTGTAAACTCCACCATTTTTATCCCCGTCTGGTATTGTCAGTTTTCCGTGCCATATGAAATCCGGCAAGTCTGTCATTTTCGGCTTGGACTGCCAAACAGTTGCACAGGCCTGAGAGTCTGAACCCTTGATTGCCCAGTCAGTGAAGTTTATTTACGACAACTGGAACGCTAACTACCAGTCATTAACCAGCGAAAAGTGAAGCTAAAACGCCACCTTTGAAGGGCATCTTTTTAGATTAGTTCCAGTCCCCGGTCTTGGACGTCACTTCCAGTAACCTACAGTACATGGCTTTTTACTACAGTTTTCATTTGGTTCGGCTACGAAAAGATTCGCAGCCTCCGAAAAAGACTTTAAAAGACACGATACCTAGAGAATTATCAATGACCGGGTATTTAAAAGGATTCCGAAATGATGCGGGGCCTGCAAATGTGCTAAATTGCATGAAAAAGGCAAACAGACCGTAAAAAGATATCGTTCGTTGTACAGTTTCCTCACGTGATCTTTCGAGACATTTCTGCGAGAATCTTTAGATTTGCCCTTCATTGAAAATTACATACCCTGTGACTCACTCTTATTTTTTCGAAAAATAATTGAAAATCGTATAATCATTTCTGTCTTTTTAAGTTCTTTTTTCCCGTGCGTTTTTAAAAACAGGTAACGAGAAAATGATGAATAATCGCGCGGGAGACAAAACATTACAAGCATGACGCCAGGGTATGGGATTGAAACTGACGTACAACTGTCTCCGTGCAACGGCCTCCGCCGTTCAGACGGTAGAGTAACTGGACTAGGATACTATGTTTACAAGTTTGATTCCACCCCGGTAAGCTTCGTAGTAACTCGTCTAGCAAATGGTTCAGGTTTGATCTCAAAGGAAGAGCTTTTGTTGTAATACAATTTTTGCCCTTCGTTAAAGCAAAAGCGATGTTCATTTGAGTGATTCGCACCTTCAGCAGTGCTCTTCAAACTTCAGAAACGTCAATCGAATTTCAATAGCGCTAAAAGGCAATTCATTTACAAGAAGTAATTAAATATTCCGTTAAATTGAAGTTCAATAACATCACTGTAAAAATTAACATTTATAGAATTTCACTAGCGTTAATCAAAATCCAATTATAAAAATGGGAAAATCAACAAAGTAAAATGAAAAGTCCATTAGCGACAACGTGTAGGTATATGTTGTACATACAATTACATAAGATAGCACTTAAAACATTGTTTTCACATGTGTGTGACTAAAGTGAACGTCAGAGTGACGGAACCAAGGGGAGAGAAAATTTCGCAGGAAGATAAGGTAAGGTTCATAAGGGCTCTTAACCCTCACTTGTCGAATGTCCAGTACTTGGATGTTATCCTTGTGGCAGTTGAACGATTAAATCCCAAAGTATCTGCCATTGTAAGATATAGTCTTGTTCTGGCTCTTCAAAAAGCAGTATTAACGTTTCCTTGTCATCCTGTAAATTCTCTGTATCCTTCTTAGTTCAGTCATCGCAACGCTTACTCTAGCAGCACACATCTGAAAAAGACGTTTCAAGTGCTATATCTTGTGCAACAATTTCCTGTAGATATTGCCAGTCTTGGTAATTGTTATTACACGTCTTCTTCATACAACATATTTCAATATATGTTGCTAATTGACTTTTTATTTTATTTGTTGATCTTTCCATTGTTCTCATTGGATTTTGATTGACGCTAATGAAATACCATAAATGTCAATGTTTCTACCTTGACGTTATTGAACTTCAGTTTAACCGAATATTTAGTTGCTTGTTGTCAATGAATTTATTTTTAGCGCAATTATAATTTGATTGGCGTTGATGAAGTTTAAAAGATGACAACCACTCTAATGAACAACGCTTTCGCTTTAATGATGGGCAAAAGCTGTAAATAACTGTGAATTAGTCTTTGTTTTTAATCATTTCAGCCACATACCAGCATTTCGATACGATTGAATTTGATGTTTCGACCCTCACAGCTACTACGAATATAAACGAAGTCCGTAGGCAGATTTTCATCATCAACCTTGAACCAAAAAATATCAACAAGAACTAAAATTAAGATTAGCCCAGCGTCCCGCCTCCACCCCAAATAAACAAAAAACTGAACTGAAAACATGCCTGGTCCATGACAAAAAATCCCGATGATGAACGAAAAGGTTAATTACTCAGAAATGTCAATTACACTCACTTCGTTGACACATGGAATAGGTCTAAACTCTTGTCCTCTTGAAATATCACTAAAAAATAAAATTCAAGACAGTAAAAGTAGACATAATGAGTTTGTTTGTCACGTTTTAATATTTCTCGCTATTTTAAATAGTTCTAAACGAAAACATTTCTTCATTTACATAATACCACAGATCATCGATATCAAATCCAAGGAGTGTCCTTAGTTCATCGTTACTTCACCTACAGTTTTTAATTTAGCACCTTTAGCTTAGAACACAGCTGTAAAAGTCTCGTTTGTTTGATTTATGGACAGGGCTTTTTCTTTTCTTCTTTTCCCTTTTTTACTTATATTATTGTATCGAAATTCTTCATATATTTGTGCGCTGGCCTAGATTGGAGTTACTGCTCTATTGCCAGTGGCATCAATGTGCCTTTTAATGAAACTTAAAAGTTTCATTTTATACAGAACTTTTGTATTTTTAACATTGCACACATGCATACTTGAATCTTGGTAGTGTAACTAGCACATCGAAAATCTATCTAAAATAAATAAATAAACATAAATATTTTAAGGTAGCTCCCTACAGTTTCTATATTTGCAGGATGCGTTTAGTATGGTCTCCACTTGTGAGCATTTCTCTCTTTAAAACAGTTGCAAGTTCGGTACAAAGTGTGTCTAACTGTAGAAAAAGCATGATAAACATGAGATATTTGTCGAATTATGTTATTTTCGATTGTTAGGATAATATTAATTTACAAATGGAATGAGATTGAGTCCTGGAGCTTTAATCATTTCAGTTCTAACGCAAATAAGCAGAAAGTTTCCAGGCTAATTTCACGCCTCACACTACGTGTGACGTAAAAGCTCGGTTTTGAGCGTGTAGCGTTTATGCAACCCGCCTTTGCCCTCCCAAGAGGTCAAATATGGTCCACCCCACACGGACCAAGTGTCACTGCAGAAGGAAACTAGGATAACTAAGCGGAAACCTGCAGTACTGAAGTGAGTCAAACGGGGCAACCATCTTTTCACAAGTAACAAAGGTAACTTTAATCGCCCAATTGCACAGAGCCGGAATTGAACCTTTATCGTAGAGGTGAGTGACACGTTCGCTACCACTGTGCTATGGACCTATGGGAAGACTGATGCAAAAGATAATGGCTGGAGGTAGACATGGGCTACTCGAACACCATCAGCGTCAATAACCGCGAGAAGAACCCTTACCTACAGCACAGCATGTTAGGTGTTTTAAAAAAAGCTCATTAGACCTTTGTATCTAATAATCGTCAGAGGTGAAAACAAGACACCAGCAGTCCTCAAACCTTGTAATTAAACGTTCTGTCATTGACATTTTTCGTAAACTCGCCAGCATCTGCATTTTTTCCAACAGATTAAAACACTTTGACTTGAGAGGCACGAGCTAAAAAGACATAAAGTTTTGATTAAATTAAAGGTTAAGGCTAGGGTTAGGTCAATCTCAAAAGGTTCAAATGGCGAAGGGCATGCCGGCCATGCTGGTGGAGCTTACCACAGAATATAAATAAAAAATGTGCAGTGAAAAGAGCCCAATATGGTAGCTTTGACAACCATGAAAAAAATTTCATGAACAATTCTTTCATAGACAACTTTTGTTGGTTTACCAAGCTTGAGGGATATGGGCATTTAAGGTCTACACACACCCATTTCCTCGTGCCGTGCAATGTTGGCCTACAGCGCTTACTTAATCTTAATTAATTTGACTTCTCGAGACTGCAGTCAATACACAAGTTAATTATGAAAAATTACAATAAATAACCTTTGTTCTACTTCATCCAGAATCATCCTAAAGGTAATATGAAACGATAATTTTACAGGTATCCTGAAGGCGCGCGGGTTCAAATCTCGCTCGTGTCAACTTCAACAATGAAGGATAATTGTGAAACTATCGTTTCATATAACCTTTGCTCTACCATCTGAGCCCTTGAAGCTCAATGGTTAGATCATCACCCGGCATTCAGATGGGAAAATACTAGCGAGAAAATACTAGCGACAAATAAGCAGACGCAGGAAGTGAGGGGCAAGGGGGCAATAAGGTATTAAGTTTTCCCTCCTTTTTGGCGAGGATAAAGATTTATGTGCAAAGTTTGAGGTACTTTCACACGGATTTGGTGCACCTCCATTAAATTAACAATATAGGCAGATGTTGTACGGCATGTGGTAGCTTGGCATGTAGAGATTGAAATTGCGCATGCTACTATACATATAAACTACGAATCACTACAAATAGTAACCCTACAGGAGTCCATCTAACTCAATGGTTAGAGGATCTCACCGGCAACCAGAAGGTTACGGGTTTGATTCCCTTCATATGCTTCTGAATTTACAAGTTTGACCACGACGCGCATTTAAGGTCCACACACGTCAAGCAACCAATTATCGGACATTGTGGGGTTTTTAGGGTTTGACAGCTATTCCCAGATAACTAAATGTGCCCGTCGAAACATCTGAGGAGTTATGTATGCACTATCTAACCTGTAAAGCTGTTTTATTATCCACATCCTTTATTTCAACGTCAGGATTGTATTTGTCCAATAATCTATGGAGTAAAAAAGTTGATCAATACCTACGATACCCGACTAACAAAATGTCTTCTGGACATAAACAATGCACGGACACTTTCTTACCACGATTCTGAGGACTACCGAATTATATGATCCAGTTACGATTGTTACGAATCACATAAAACGAAATTGTGAAGTTTATTTTAAATTAATTCGATTGGGGGTGGAGCTGATTCTGCCTGCGCTCCGAAACTAGCATCTATAACGCTTAGAATCATGAAACTTTGCAGCTTTGTGATAACATACCAACTATGATTTAATGTGACTTCACTGTTAAGCCATACATTCGAAGAATTCTGTTATTTTTAAGGCTTTGCCTCGTAATCTTAATCATATCTACGCGGTCAGTCGTTCCTAGAGTGAACGATCTAGAAAAGATGCTGTGGTAATATAAAATATTTGAAGAATTAATTTTCAGGTGATGATGTCCGCACAAGGATAAAACACTTACTTCGAGTTTTTTGAATGGCTTCAAAAAGGAACTCCTAATATGCAACTTCGCAAAGAAAGTTTAAAATTAATGTTTCCTGAGCCGAGAAAACTCAACGAGAAAATGAGCGTGTCTTCATCACAAATAAAGGTACGACACGGTTACGATATTCTTTCGTATTTTCCTCATAAATTATTAACGAATTTTTGAAGTAATATTTCAAACACGAGTAAGTGTTCTTCCTCCGATTTCTAAACACCGAGAAGCGAGTTGAAAAACGAGGCGATAGCCGAGTTTTTTAACGGACTTCGAGGTGTTTAGAGGTCGGAGGAAGAACAACTGACGAGTGTTTGAAATTACTTCTCAAACTCACGCGTACTTTGGGGAAAAATTGAGATGAAAGTTGGTAAAATTCAGCTGTATTCTTCCTCGGATTTCCAAGTACTGATTAAACATGTATTTCTTTTGTTTTGGCTTCGTGAATTATTAACGAGTTTGAGAAGCAGTGTTTAAAACCCTCACAGCAGCGTTCATCGGGTTTAAAAATCCAAGGAGGTCACGTGAATGCAATGGGATCAAATAGGCGCAGCCCACTGGAGAATATGGCTATTGAATATCAATGAGCTTTGAAAACTGTGACCAAATCAGATTTGCCGAAGCTCAAACTAGACTTACCGGATATTTTGTAATTTTCTTTCCCGAGCTGAGATGTGCCTGGTATTAAACGTGAGAGAATGAAAAATATAAAAACTTTGTCACAGAGACTAATTGTTGTGTCATTAAAGATATGTCACTTGACTGACTTATTGCACTCTAGATTTCTTATAAGCATCCCTTTGGGTAATACAAACCTCGTGACGAATACTTCCACCTTCTACTTTACTCCTATACTTCCTCTCCAACTAATCCTCAAGTCACAGGGGGAAGTTCGTTCACCATTCAAAGTTTTAACGAAACTAATGTGCCCTGAGACAAGAAACAGCACATTTTGATGTTGTTCATCATTATTGTAGATGAACAACATTAACAAACTAGAACAGACATTCTTCATTGTTTCAACGACGTTGTTCACTATTGCTTAAACAATAACGATTATTATATACCAATAGTCAAAGTCCCCTTTTTCTAGTGTTTCATTGGTCGAGAGCGTATCACGTGAGAGAGACCA
>JBAHVQ010228750.1:0-10447 GCA_036872915.1 Nanipora kamurai
CGTGCGCATAGATCTTTAGTTCCTTTAATCAGCGAAACTGCATCTGACACTGAATTAACTGACTTTAGGCCGTCGTCAACGTAAAAGTCGTCTCTCACAACGTTTGCTGCCTGTGTCCCGAATTCTTCTTCGTAGTCGTCGGCTATCTGCTTCAGTCCGTAATTAGCACACCCGGGCAAGGATCCAGCACCAAAAAGGTGTACGGTCATTCTGAATTCAGACGAGGGGTTCGTGGTGTCTCCGTTTTCCCAACAAAGGAATCGCAGGAAGTCTCGATGAGTCGTGATTACTTTGAACTGATGAAACATTGACTGTACATCACACATGAAGGCAACAGGGTTTTGTCTGAATCTACAAAGCACTCCGAGAAGTTGGTTGGCGAGGTCGGGACCCTGCAGTAGGTGACTATTCAGCGATTCGCCCTTGTACTGAGCGCTACAGTCGAATGTTACGCGCATCTTCGTGGGTTTTTTCGGGTGATATACCCCGTGGTGTGGGATGTACCAGATACCACCGTCGTTAGTTGGAGATTCTTGTTCACGAACTCTTTCTGCATATTTCCTTTCTATCATAACCTTCATGAAGGCAACATAGTCCTTGCGATACTGTTCGTCATTTTCTAGTGGAGTTTTGAGCTTTGCAAATCGTTGCAATGCAAGAGACCTGTTGTTGGGCATTTTGGGTTCTTCTTCACGAAACGGTAAGGGCATTTCGTAGTGCCCATCTTCTCCCTGACGAATTCCTTGCCTCATTTTCTGCATAAACTTCTTGTCGTCTTGGGACATTGGCTGTTCGGTAGCCTTTCTCTCCGAGAAATCAGATTCCATCATTTGCCTGACTTGAACAGGGTTTATTTCTCCTTTGCAGCGGTCCTTATGGTGAAATAGCACGTCTTCGAATCAGGTGCATCCGAGTCGTTGGGAGAGCGTGTGACTGTTCGGTGAGTAACATGCACGGGTTGCTCTTCAATTTCTTCAATTTCTCGTCTGGATTTTGAGACACTACCGATGACACCCCAGCCAAGTTCTGTTTTCTGAGCGTATGGTTCGTTGTCCCGATCTGCTATGATCTCTCGTGGCATTATAGCCCTGGAACAATCGGAACCGATGAGAAGTCCCACTTTAATTTCATGGTGGTAAGGTGTCAGGCTTGACGCGATCGGTGCCAGATGTGGCCATTGGTTTACCATTTCAAGACATAGGATCTGTGTTCCTTTAGCTGGTATGGTAGAACAGGAAAAGCTCACGGGAAGAGAAACAGAGACGTTATGATAATGATTGCAAACCACAAGTCCCTTGGTTTTGGTGCTTTCTATAACCTCTCTGTCTACATACATGGTTGATAAGGATAATATTGTTTCTAGGCCGCTGACGTTTGGACTATTTAAAGTTTCCTGGGTGACGAAGGTTGTATCCGATTGATCGTCAAGTAAGGCGTAGGTAAGTTTCTCGGTCTCAGGATCGTCGCTATGATATACCCAAACTGGGACTATCATGGAACTGATTCGAATTTGGCTTCCATCGTTCATGAAACACGCTTTGGTACAGTTGACAGTTGTCGAGTTAGCAGTTGCTTCGCGAGGCGGGTAATTGGCATTTTCGTCGTTTGCGTTCTCCTTAAGATCACCATGGAGTGAGGTGGGGTGTAGCTTTCCGCAGGTATCGCACCTTTTCTGTTTCTTGCATTGCTTCGATAGGTGACCTTGCTCCGGGCAACTAAAGCGAAGTCCCGTATCCCATGTGAACTTCTTTCTTTCCTTGATACTCATTTCACGGAACCTTTTTCAGGAATCTAGATGATGATTCGCCTTGCACAATTGACAGGAATTCGTCGCAGGTTTCTCGTTGCGAAGTTTCTTAGGCCGCCGTTTGGTGCTCTGGATGTGTATTTCAGGTGAGAAGGATCTGGTTTTCGGGTATCTCTTGGTCGTCTATTCTCGTCGTTATTTCTGTTAATTTTCACATTAACTGGATGGCACGCAATGTTCGACTCGGTCACAAGGAATTGAACGAATTCAGAGAAGGTAGGGAATCTTTTCTTCTTTTCCCTTGATTTGTACACGACTCTCGCCCATCTTGTTGACAACAATTTGGGAAGTTTAGATATCATTTTATGGTTCTCTTGTATATCGTTGAGGACGTTTAGGCCACTTATTTTCTTCATCGCTGTTTCGCACTGAACAAGGAAATCGGCGTATTTTCTTAAGCCAGTTGCATCGTTCGGCACAATTTGTTTCCATTCGTCGAGTTTCTTTCGAAATGCCGTCGCAACCGTAAATGGATCACCAATCGCTTTGCAAGCATTTCCTTTGCCTTCTGGTGCGCATCTTCACCGTCCAGGAGCATAAAGACGTTTACTATTTCCTTAGCTTCACCCCTCACATATTTTCTCAGAAAGTGAAATCGTTCTCTTGGTTTGATTGCCCTACTCTCGATCAGGGTCTCGAACGCCTTTACCCACGTCGTGTATTTCAAAGGATCGCCACTGAATACTCCTGGTTCCGGTAAATTCTGGTCTTGGATTTCAAATAATTTGGCAATTATTGACAGCTGAACTTGCACCAAATCGGGGTTTGTCAAACCGATTGGGTCATTAGACAAGTCATCTTGAACATTTGTAGAAAATACGTTTTCTGGGTGGGCCTGTAATGGAGCTGATACGGTGGCTGTGTTAGGGATATAGGCTGGTGTAGATGGATCCAATTGGGTTTCAGGAGTTTTGGGTGTGACATGTGTGATGGGTTCGTCATTTCCTCTAGTTGGGGGCTCTGATAATTCTGCTTGGGATTGAAGGAATTTTTCAATATGTTCTCGTGTCGCATTGCTTTGATCTCCATCGTCAAGTATTACTGACATACCTTCATTCTCAAGTCGTGCACATACCTCAACTCTCGCTTCTTTCTCCGCCAACTGTTCCTTAAGTTCGAACTTTTCCTTTGAGATTTTGATTTCTTCCATTAATCGCTGCTCTTCCTTTTCGATTTCCAATTTCCGTTTCTGTACTTCGTCAAGCCAAGTCTGTTTGCCTCGTCTAATTGTTCCCTTTCATGTGTCAAGTCCATCTTGACCCTCAAGGTAGCAATTTCTTCTTCTAGATCCAGTCTTTTAAAACGCTGCACTCTTTTAAAAGACATATACGAACATAAACTTATTGTGTAAATAAAATTAAATCTGATATTATTTTTACTTTTCTTTCCACTTTAGTTGTAGTTGTATATAAAATCTCTTTTTTAACTTGCATGATTTTTAAGTTTTCCAAACTTAATCTGTATATATATTCAGTGTGACGCCCCTCATTGAAATCAACTTATGTTGTTGAGGCTAGCGTGATTAAATAAAGTTTTAGTAGTAGTAGTAGTCTCCTCAACCTCGCAGACGAGCTCGTACTGGCTAAGGAGGGATGTGATGATTTGCTTCTTTTCATTCTCTGCGAATTTCCACTTCGATGGCTTCGAGAAGAACATACTGAATATCTGTCTTCATCTTTCATTCTTAGCTCACGGACGGTTTGTCCTACTTGTTGAAGAATTTGGTTGGTTTCCCGACTCATATCCTCGAGGCTCCCGTACAAAATCATTTTTTCCACTGTTGAGCTCTGAATATTTTCCAATGCTTCTTGGGCTGATGCCAATTCCTTCATGCATTCCTCTAGAGCACGGGATTCTCTCTCTAATACAGTTTTGTTTCTTTGACCTATAATTTGGCTTTGCAAGTAATTTATTTGTTTGCTCCATTTCTTTGATGCCGCATAAAACTCGTGTTCAAGCTTAGATGGTGTCTTGTTCTCGCTTGAAATGGTTTCAACAGCTGGGTCTAGTATAGCCTACGTTCTCAGCAGGATAAACACGGTAATATCCGTCTACGCATTGGAAATGGAAATGAGCGACGACAAACGAGAATATTGTAGCAATGTTCAGTCTATTTCTTGGTAAGTTTGTGCAGTTATTATTGCTTATAATTAATACAAATATGGCGAGTATTGCCAAAATTAATAATTGGCGTATTGCCAAAACTAATAATTAGCGTTGGCAATGTGGACCAACAAAGTGCAACATGAAACATTCAATTTTCTAAATGGCCGCGGCGACTTTTGAAAATAAAGTCTGCCAACTTACCAACTAAGGCAACTGTTTTCGAAAGTAAATCAAGAAACGTATTGCCTTAACACATCACGTATGCTGATGAAAAGTCAGCTTATGCATCGGAAAACGGAAAATTATTACATCATTATCATAAAATGTTAATGTTCGCTTCTAAGGCCTGTTCATATGATCCCGACAACCGGGTAGGCCCGCTTACCGAGGATCTCGTCTCACAGTTATTTACTATTAAAATTTCCGTTGTGTTCATATGGGAAACCGAGCTGGCCCGCTTGCCGAGATCTCGGCTACGTTAGCCGAAATCATCGGTGATCGGGATGAAAAATTTGCCATATGAAATGTTGGTCCCGCCTACCGGGATGACATGTCTTGTGATGTAAATGTATAAAAACGTTGATTATTAAATTATTCGCAGTGGCTATTCGTACGGCACCCGTACACCGACTTGTATTTGCTATTCATACGGGATTCTTCTGAGTATGCGCAATACAGCTATTACCCACAAAGAATATCTCAACCCGCTTTCAATTACTATTTTTTCAACATTAAACCCCACAACATCGAATTCGTAGCATTATCGTTGCACATATATATATCCTTTTAATAGTAACGGTCATGAGATGAACTATTTCGTGACAAGTAACTGGGATGTACAGTTCGTCCAAACATACCCTCGGTTGAGCAAAAGGAGCAACCAACGCGTTTTTTAACCTTAACCCTAACCTTAACCCTAACCTTAACCCTAACCTTAACCCTAACCCTAACCCTAACCTTAACCTTAACCCTAACCTTAACCTTAACCCTAACCTTAACCTTAACCTTAACCCTAACCTTAACCTTAACCCTAACCTTAACCCTAACCACAAAAGCAGAACTAAAATTATTAAGACGATAGAATACATAACTGCTGAAAACAGAACGAAATAAGTCTGGAGAAAGATTCCCATATGAATAGCGAATATAAGCTAAGCGTACGGGCGCCCCACGGGCGATGCAAAAGAATAAATAGCTGTATTGCGCATACTCGGAACCCCGTATGAATAGCAAATATAAGTCGGTGTAAGATTTTCCGTCACAAGTCCTAACGATCGAAAATCGGCTCTCGATCAGTCAAATTCGATCAAAATTTTCGCCATTCTTAAAATATTAAATTATTACGTGTAAATGAACACGTGTCCCATTTCATTCCGGTAGGCGAGATAGAAAATGCCATATGAACACAAGAAGTTAATCTTCCCGCTCAGTGGGCCAGCTCGCTTACCTGGACCATGTGAACAGGGCCTTAGTCAAGGAAAAGAAAATAACCGAGGCAAGGGGAATTGGAAACCATGTGTACACATGACAAACATAGGACCATGACTACTGTTGATAAATCTCCAAAATCAATCCATTTAAAGAATTTACTTACATTATACTGTATCCCACATGTATTGAAGATCAGATTTAAGACAAGTTATAGTAAATAATAAGATCCGAACACGAACCAGCAGAAAGAATACCCAATATCCCAATTTTCAGAGTATGTTCTACTGCACATCCACTTTGTGTTTATTTCGAAACCACTCTGCGATAATAAAATCCGATGGTTAATGCACATGGCGTCCAATGAAAAAAGTTCAATGTCAACAAAATTGAAATTGATCAAATGATGACAGTCATAAATTGTCAAACAGGTTTTCCGTAAGTTAACATGCGATTGGTCGGTGGACAGACTTTGGGACGGAATTAAAGCAAATCTTGCTGTTTGAAGCACCAAAGGACCAGTGAAATGTTCTGAATGATTTGTTTGCTATATGAAACTGACATGACGTAGTTTTATAAAAACATGAACCCGCTGACCAAGCAAGTTTCATAATGGCGATCCAAGTCGCGAACGAAGGTTTCAAGGTGTGTTGTCGCTTAGAAAAGGTATCGTTTGTAAGAATTTAGACTGTTTATGTATTGTGCTGTACTTAAAATGCATCCAAGGACATGGCAGGAAAAAACATTAGCGTAGATCGGTGTTTTGAAGATGCTGAAGATACGGGAATACTAAACTTGTGTGGTCGAAATCTGAAGGAATTCCCAGTCATTTCGGAAGATCGTGAATTAATAGATGTCATAGAATGCGGTGAGTTTTTCATTATTTTGACCGAACACTTTCGATATGACCATGAATGGTGCTTGGGATCATTTTCTTTCACAGATATATCGAAAAATCGATTCAGCGAGCTACCTCCGGTAGTCTGCGAGTTTGTAATGCTGGAGAGACTAAACTGTCATCACAATAATATCCGATTTATTCCGGATTCAAGTCAACTTACCTCCCTTACTTGGCTTAATCTAAGGTAAGATATACCTTATGAAGTCCCTGTGATGTTTTTGAACTAAGGTGAATACTGGTGAACTTTATTTTCAAAATTAACTTTATTTTCATTTTTACCGAGGTCCAGTTATAACTGTATTGTAAAAGTCTTGATACAATATCGATTATATTTACAAATTACAGCGCATTTCTACCCCGAACAATATTCTTTTCGCCTTTTTCATGATAATCTAGATGCGTGGTACATTCAGTGATGCGACATATGAATCTAATAGCTCAGTCGTCTTTTTGGGCAGTTTTTTTATTTTTATTTTTAGTAGTCCCATTTGATAATTCTTTATTAACTACTGTATAACACAAACAGCATTTTGAATCATCACAACTTAATTTTTAATTGTAGTAGAAGACATTTTGTTAAATTTGTTTCTTAACATCACTTGCCTAAACCAACATAGATTTTTTGCACATGAAAATATTAGAATCAGTCACTGGTTGTTTTGTGGTCTAGCACTGATTGTCATCATCACTGCTTCCATCAACTTAACTTTGAACATGTAGATGGCTAGTGATAGACAACAAGGCATCTGCTGCTCAAACTGTCTTTATCCTTCACTTCAAATATCTTGTCTCAACACAGTAATAACAATTTTGATATTGTGAGAAGAACTGACATTACGGTAAATATACAATAAGTTCTAACCTGCGAAGAACTGTCCCATTACAAACAGTCAATGTAAAAAAACTATAAATATAGCTGAATTGAAGATGCAGATTACATTGCTCTTAATCAGCAAAATGATTGCATATAACGCATGGTGCCTCCAAAATCCTGAAAGGTTCTATGTTTGTTATTGCATGTGAGTGCAAGCCTGAAATAAAGTTGTGTTTACATGTCTCCAATCATTATTTACTATGAGCCAAAATATTGCCTTGAAAATGTTTAACTTTTTTGTGTAAACAGGTTCAAAATTGTGCTTTGTACCACTATTGATCTGCTATGAGTTAATTTTATGAATACAGTAACCAGAAAGAGTTTCAAACCCTAAGAAGACACAGTAGATAAAAACATGATACATGTAATGGGACTGTTATCCCAAAATTGTTCACATAGTAATTCTGAGTCACATTTTCAACCACTAGAGCTGCACTAAATTATTTGTTATGATGATCAAGTGTATACGTGACAATTATTGTCAGAATTGTGATCATGATACTGTGTAGCTTTTCTGTATGATCTTACAGTGGTACGAGTTGTGATGCTTTCTGATTCACTCTTCATAACTGGGTTGATACGTACTTGTTTAGGAATTATATACATGTATTACGAAGACGAATTTTGCTTTCTTTTCTAGTGAGGGATTACATGCAATTACACTCTCTGAGAATTTAGAGCATGCTTTGGGCAATGCAGGTGCAATTGAAAACTGAAAGCAATACCATTAGGGTATGCAAAAGTGGCTTAAAAATACACTGTAGATGTAGATACTATATCTTCCTAAAGTATATGAAAAAAAGAACATGATAATTGACAATGGTCATGGCACATTGAACATAACACTCTGAAGCCTGCAAGGCAAGTCTGGACTTTTTTTTGCCTTCCTGTCAAAATGATCAACAACAATCAATTTTTGTCTGTCATGAAACAAAATGTGCCTGTTATCAAACTTACAGTATAAAATCCATGTAAACTGAGGAATTGATGAAAATGTATTTCTGTGCTTTTTATTGGTGAGTGCTGAAGAAAAGATTTTTACTATTCCGTCTGGATAAGGATTGAGATTGTGGATATTCAAGCAAAACGGGAATGGTTTGACACCCTGGTTTTTATCAAATCTTGATTAATCCATTTTACTAAAGTACTCAATTTTAATGTTGCACTTGATTTTTTTTTGTCTTGGGTTTGCTGAGCCCAAGTGAGTACAACTGTGGAATAAACTGAGGAATCCTGGCTACCATTTGTATCAGCAGATATTCTATGTGAAGTTATTTTCTTTAACATACCCCTATCAGTACTAAATACTGTAAGTATTTGGGGGATACACGTATCTGGACAACCAAGATAATGGTGCTTCACCACTCCTGTGTGGTCATGATTCATGAACTCACCAGTGACTTATGGCAGAACTTGTAGTACCACTCTCAAGTTCCGCAAATAAAAGTCATGTAAACTTGAACACATTCACACTGACTTAATAAAGATTCAATACACAAACAATACGTGATTGATTCAACACAAATAATTAATAAATAGTTAATAACAACTGATCTTTCAATAAAAATTGATGATGATTTTTACTAAAATAGGTGCTGGACAAAGTGACCAACACAATTAAATTTGTAGCTGCCAAATTTCTGGAAAGCACAAATTTGTGCTGAACAAGTGCATAACTGGATACTAATATCCATGATTGAGCAGGCAGATCTCAACATTTTCTTGCCATTGCCAGGTGTTTTCCT
The DNA here is from genome assembly GCA_036872915.1 of Nanipora kamurai. Taxonomy (NCBI): domain Eukaryota; kingdom Metazoa; phylum Cnidaria; class Anthozoa; order Scleralcyonacea; family Helioporidae; genus Nanipora; species Nanipora kamurai. The sequence goes on from JBAHVQ010228750.1 coordinate 8,862, forward strand.
TGTTAAGAATCATTTTAAGGTAATGACTTTATTAAAACATGTCTATTTTTTTGTTTTTGAGGGTAAACATTCATTACTGGTGATCCAGTAGTTTACATAATGGCCCTCTAAAAATTATTAAATTTATACAAATTTGAAAAATAAGTAATCAATTACAAAATAAAAAACTAATTAATATGTTTGCAAAATTTCTCAGTGTTCTAAAGCAGTGTTTTGTTTCAAGAGATCACTCTGTATCTTGTCAAGAAAACACTTGAGATACTATATTTCTAATTGGCAGGTCGGTCTCATTCCAAAGTCGAATGGAACTGACCTGAAAAGTTTTACAACCTGACATTCTTTTATAACAGAGCATGGTAATAGTATTTCTGTTCAAAGCTCTAGTGCTATACTTATGAGTATTCTTAAGATATCTAACATATGATGTAAAATATTCAGGACTATGTCCAATGCTGATTTTATGTAGCATATAAAGTTTCCAAGTACATATATCATCAATAGGAAGCCATCCCAATAAAGAAAATAATGTAACAGAGGTATTGAAAAATTTATCATTAAGTATTACTCTAGCACAATGGTTTTTGTGACTCCCACGTTATCGTTCGAAGTTGTATATACCTTTACTACAGTGATTTGGACTTTAGGATTGGGAGTTGGCGTCAATACTAACACTTTAACCACAAATTCGCACACAATGAAGGACAGAACAAAACACACGCAAGTCGATATTATGTCCAACTCGTATAATGTGGCAAAGCGATGTCAACTAAAATACAATAAATTGTTTACGTTAAATACAAATCATAAGGTAAAAGTGAACGCTAATTAGTGAAATATCGTACCGATTTCTTCCCGCTTTAGTCCGAAATCACCGCAAATATCCTTACCGCAATCCAAAGCTGTTCGATGAAAACAAAAGGTATTTACATAAATTGCGCGGAGCCTGGCGCTAGCAAAGGCGCTTACATGGCTCCCCTAAATTGCATCAATAGTCAATTTAACTTAGCGCTTCGGCGGGGAATCTTCATCAGTTCCTTCTGACTTGAGTATAACCACTATCCTTTGGATGGGTCGCTCTAATACCGATGGGTTACGTACTCTTTCGCCGTTCTTGTTGAGATGCGCATCGCTTACGACGACCTTGACGTTACGCACCAACCCATCTTCGTCCTTGTACGCTTCTTCGACTCGCGCTGATTTCCAATGATTGCGAACAGTATTATCGTCTTTCAGCAGAACAATGTCTCCCTTTCGAACGTTTTTTCTAGTTTTACTCCATTTCTGTCTCTCTTGTAGAGACGTCAGGTAGTCTTTTCTCCATTGTTCCCAAAAACGATTGAACACGTTTTCATCTTTTGACGAGATAAAGGTCGTTTCTTTGAAACTCACCAGGAGGTGGCATCAAGACTCGTGATTTCATCGTCAACAGGTGATTCGGGGTTAATGGTTCTTCTGGAGTGCTCGACTTTGCTATTGGAAGACTGTTCACGATACATTCAGCTTCGCAGAGTAGCGTACGCAACGACTCTTCGTCTAACTGTGTTCCATGTTTTTCAAGTAGACCATCAAGTGCACTGCGAACCGTT
>JBAHVQ010228761.1:0-33849 GCA_036872915.1 Nanipora kamurai
TCTTCATAATTTTGAAAGTTGTATTATGTGAGAGGGTTTCTTCCGGACTGATTTTTACACTTCATATGCCCTTTAAAAATAAATGAAATATAAGCAAAAACATACTCTTTTCAAACTAAGATAAATTTCGGATACTATTTAAGATACGACCTCGGCGATATTGGCTCTTCAGACGAAGGCTGCCCACAACATTCAAACTTTTGATACGTTTCCAGAACTAGCGACAAAGACGTCAATAGACCGCTCGCGAAGCAAGCCATATAATAAAAACCTTAATGACCTCGCTGGTCGATCTTTACAAGAAAATTATACTGCCCTTGGTCTTTCGCACAGACCTCGATGTTTCGCATCTCGATGTGTACTGAAAGACCACAGGCAGTATAATTTTCTAATAAGGACCTACCGCTCGGTATCTTGGGATTATTTTTATAACAGTAGTTGGACTTTTCATTCAAGAGTAATTTTGTATCCGGACGTTACTCAAAATATGTTTGTTACGCTTTTTCCTATATTCAAATATAATATTCTTATTTCTAGTTTGTAAAAGTTGCATAGTGCGCTACTTGGATACTTCTTACAGCTGTCCAGTTTGTCATACTGAGGTACATAAAACTAAACCTCTCGTCAATGTCAGGTATGTCTTCATCAGCATCAATCGTGATCAAGTTCTGTAAAATTTGAGAACAAATGAAAAGTTGAACGTGACATATTTTTGTCCGGCACATTCTTAGTCCGACACACGACATAAAGACGTTTAAAAAAACCCAGAAATAAGATGACTGTCCGATCGCAAGATTTTCTTTTTCAAGTGTCTGATCGTGCATCGTCTCTGATCCATCCTGTATTTTTAGCGAATACTTTATATTTATTGCAAATTTGTTGAGTAATCCGAATCTTATTCGAGGTCTCATTGAATTATGAATTGGACTCAAAATTAAATTTAACTTGCTGATAACGCCTTTCATATTTGTACTGATCAACGATAGTTGGCAAAATTTCATTTCTAAATGCACGTTCATGTGATACTACGACGTCATTCTTTTTAAAATGCTTTCAGACCGGATCCTACGTTACAAGATATTGTGTACAAACTAGTCCCTGATTTGTATGAAAGTAAGTTGAATGTTTTTTGCTACACCTTGACCCTACGTTCTGCAAAATCTCAGTGGGGAATCCTTCTGTATTCTATTTAAAGTGACAGGAAGAGAAAACAAGTAACGAGATATACCTTAAGGCTGGTAGAGAAAACGGTAGACAGAAGCAGGCCAGCTAGGCATCCTGCCATCCAGTGATGAATGTAGCAGCAAACCAAACAGACAAACAGACGAACAGACATACAGAAAGAATGAATGAATTAAAGTAAAACGAAAGATAAACAGACGGACAGAATCTCGGACGGAGGGAAGTACTCGTGGACGGATGAACGGACGGAGGAATGGAGGATTGATAGACAGATCGATGAATGAAAGGATCGATGGATGGATGGATGGATAGATAGATGGGCGAATATAAAGATGAATGGATGGATTGATGGATGGATTGAAGAACAGGTAGAAAGAACGATTAAGAGACAGACGGATGGATGGATGAATGAATGGATAGACAGAAGGAAAAACTGAAATGCCAACAGAACGAATACAGATTGCCACACCGGCAAACTGACTGACATACAGAACCCTTTAATGACAATACTCTAAGTATTTGCATTTAATATTCGACATTCTTTTTATTAAGACGAACACAAGAGTCGAAAATTGTTTCAAGCAAGTCTCGCTGTGAATGACAGAAGAGAATACCCACAGGGTAATTACCATAATGTGTTCAAAATAATGCAATTTTTGTTAACAAACACCTGAGGGACGAGCTTAATTTTTCCATGCCTAGAGTTTAAGACAGATGCAATAGCGCCTGTTACGGAAAATTAATAAAATAATCTTAACATCAGCGTTGGAAAATTATGGATAATAATGAACGATTTGAATGGTCTACTTTTAAATGTGATGTTAATATTTGACAAGTATTTATAAACGTCTAGTTAGTAAGGTTCTATTGGTAGATAAATAACTTTATTAATCATTTGTTTGTTGTAATGTTTTGAAGGTTTTAAGATGTCTCGCACTGAAACCTCACTTCCCTCCACTCACATTTACGTCCAGTGGATGTTTAAATAACATTTGCGGCAACAACTGAATCGAAACCAAGATTCAAAATTTTCAGTTTTAATGCTTTGTTTATCATGTATTTCTACTTTTATAATGAATTTCATTTTTTTTGCATTTTTATTGATGGTTGCCCAAGATCTATTGAAGAACAGACGCACAGATGGCATCACTAAAACAGTGAATCAATCACTACTCTTCGCGTGTTTATGAAGACCCAATAACTTTGCTTCATTTGTATAAATCATGGGTCACGTTAGATAGCTGTTTTTGTGCTTTTTAATGCCCCGAAAATTTCCCGTAAGCCTTCAATCATCATTTTAAATATTTTTGTTCTATTGTTTCTTCTCTATCGCCTCGTGGGCCACTTTTTAGTTCTTACCACGTTGTGACGATTGTGACGATCTCAACAATTTATTTGTTAAGTATAGTATATCATTAATGAAAACAATAAAATATAGTTTACTAAGTTGAACCATTGTCTACGTTTTTCGTTCAGCAGAATCGAGTATGGAAGGAATTTCAAATATAGCTGACAATTCAGATGCAGTTTATGTTACCCTGGATCATTACCAGTATGTAATTTTACTATATTCAAGGAATATTTGGCATTTACACTCGGTAACATGAAATAATATTATATTAAGTGAAGGAGAATTTCGAGTGTCAGAATGTTGTGTTTAAAGACAGAACCGGGATCAGTTACATAAATTTCCAACCCTAGAGCCCCCGGCTAGGAATCGAACCCTAGTCTACTGCTCTGCCAACTGAGCTACGAAGGTCGTTGCCTGAGAGCTTGGTCAACGAATTCAGTTTATATATAGATGGAAATGCCGCTGAAGTGAAGGGTATATTCAAGAAATATTTGGCATTTACTATCGGTAAAATGAAACGATGTTATATTAGGTGAAGGAAATTTTCGAGTGTGAGAATGATGTGTTTTAAGACCCAACCGGGACATATAAACTGACTTAGTGACCACGCCCTCGGCAATGGCCTTCAAAGCTCAGTTGACAAAGCACAGTACCAGATTCGCAGGGTCACGTTCGATTCCCAGCCGGAGGCTCTAGAGTTGCAATTTTTTTCAACTGGTCCCGGTTGGGTCTTGAAACACATCATTCTGACTTTTTAATTTTACTGAAAGGAAATTCGAATTGTTTTGCATCAACAACTAGTTTATGCATTTTAAAAATTAACGAAATTAGTATTAATTGGTCAGTATTTTATTTCACAACTACGCTTTTATCTAAACAAACACTTTCCTCCAAGCAGACAATTAATGGTTGCACCCACTCACTCATGTCAGACTGCTTACGAGTTTCAGTCTCTCTAGTCTGTTAGTTTGTCTGTGGTCAGTCTGTCTGTTTCAGTGTCCAATCTAGCTTTTGATCAAAGCATTTGTATCCCCGCAAAAACTTCCATTACGCAGGCACCAAATTATACAACGAATTACTGAACTAGTTAAAAACTTTAAAAAAATCAATGATTGGGTTCTTTGATCATTTATCTTAACTTTGACGTGATTTATTTTGCATAATTTTGTAAGAAAAGTTGATTTTTAACCTTTTTGTGAGGGGAGCTCAAAATATTCGGCCATAGCTTCGGAAAACCTTACGCATGTTTTTCTTGGGTATCAATTTTACCATTACTCATGTTGCGCTAAAAAGGATATCTCAAAAAGTTTTTAAGGGATTTCTTTGAAATTTGCTCTGTAAAAGCAAATATTATTGTTTAGTGTTATAAATCTAAATAATACAATACGTTGGAGAGTGCCTGGTTAATGTTGTTGTGATTATTTCGAAATAGTTCTTATTTTGAATATTATGAAAAATAATGAATTATTAAAAGGAAAACTGAAGGTATTTTAGGTTTATGATATAGTTTGGGTGTTTTGTATGAGATTACTGCCTTTATTTCAATTTTCCTGCAATTAGTTTTCGAGCTGTCCTTTTTGCTTGGAAGCCGTTAAAATCGCAATTGGGTCTGTAATTTCGTTACCATGGTGACTATCTGATTTCAAACTATATTTTGACATTAGCTTTTATTGTTATATTGTTATTGTTTTATTAGCTTATAAAAAAAAAGTGTTGGTAGAAGCGTTATTCTAAAAAAGCTAATTTTTTGTGGAATGCCACCATAAGAGAAATCAAGATCTATAAGACGAGATCTTCTAAATTCATTGTCGTCGTTGAAGTCGTGTTGTATTTTAACCATACGTTAATTCCTTTACTTCTCTCAACATCTCTCTGTTTTCTGTATCTAGTTGCCTGGCGGTCTATTTATCTTTCCGTCTATCCGTTCGTTAGTCCATCTGTCTGCGCGTCTGTCTGCGTCCTTGTAAATTTATCTTGCTGTTTTTGCTATTGTTAACTTTTTTCACTTCGAATTAAGCAGTAATTGCGAATTTTCTCTGGCTGCAGACGAAACGTCCTGAAATCACATCAACGCAAGGTAATGAGATACTCAACTTACATCCGCTTATTTTGACGGAATAAGTTTATTAGAAGCTTTATTCCTAAATGACAGTAGACAAATTTCTCCAAGTCCAAGAATTACTGAAAAGAGAAATAAAACGACTTATCATTCTACTATAGGAATGCTTTAGTAAAAATATACGGGTTCTTTGTATTTCTTGTTTCCCTCTCTTCGAGTTCAGAAAATTTTCAAAGTTTCACTACGGCGGTCTTCGTACTCCAGAATATACCACTTTCTGACACCAATAACATTTGGCTCAATACATTATGAAGACAATGTCACACTAAGATCGGTGGTGGTACTATGGCCCCAATCGTGTCAGGTCCATGAAACAAGAGGGGCGTAGTTAGCCTTATTCATCCCTCGGTGATAATGTTTGTACACTGAAATTTGTAGGGCACGATATTTGTAGTTTTATACTTTTTACGTTTTTATGTTACTTTTACGTTTAGGTTTTTCCAACTCGATATTTGAGATGCTCAAAGAAAGTTCCTGTTAGAGTTCTTAAGAAACTTATTCATATGAAATTTGGCGTTAAGAACACATACGAGGTATGCGATAAAGTATGTTGAAGTAATAATCGCCACAAAACAATGGGAAGGCTCTCCTTACCAGCATTTTTGGCTCCACTTTCAGGTGCAATTACGTAATGAAGTTTTAAGAAGAAGAATAAATCAAAATTTACAGATTTAAATATTCTTTTACTTCTATCCCGCGTACGACGTGACATCACCCCATTGGTTGCCCAGTCAATTTACAAAACAATGATAGAGCCAATTCGTTTATACTGCAATAATCTATTCCTCGGCGACTCGATCAATTCGATTGAGAAATTTCAGAAAGTACAAGACCGAGCCTTTAAGATTGTCTATGGTAATAAAAATCCAAATACTTGGACAAAGCTCGAAAATATCCGGAATAGACTTTGTGTAATAGACGTTTTTAAATGCCTAAACAACTTGGCTCCTCAATGTTTTGATCGCTATTTTCAGAAGCTCTTCCATGGAAAAGGCACCCGAGGAAACAACAACAAACTGCTTCTGCCAAAAGTTAGAACTGAAACCGCACGGAAACGATTTGCATTCCAAGGAGCAGTCCAGTATAATAGACTTCCAGACAGTATAACGAAAGAAATATCTTTCTTACGTTTTAAGGAACAATGCAAATGCCATTTTTAGATATTTTAAATCATTTTGTATCATATAAACATTTGGAATTATTTTTTATTATATATTCTAATACATTATACTCGTTATAAATTGGTTTTTTTTATATCTATACATATATATATACACATCCATTTTTATACAATTCTGTTATTAGTATAACTAAACAGCTCCTTGATTTATAGCAGCTTTATATAGCTGACCAAGTTTTAACCTGTAAAAATATAGTTAATTATTATTATTAAAAAGTTGACAAATATGACAGGATGAGCTATACAAGGTATCCTAATAGTTAAAACTAATCTAGCGGATACCTTGTATTTACAGGTTTAATTACCTAAGATACATTATTAAATAATAATAAAGGTACATTTGGCAAGAATGTATCTAATAATGAGGTGGGCATATGCAGTTGGAAAATTAAAATGAATACAGGAAAACAAATAAGGCGAATTAAGATTAATGCGAGGCATAACTATCAATCATATATTGTTTTAACTTTCTACTAAAAACAGTGAGCGAATTACTTGCTTTTACCTCCTAAGGAATTTAATTCCACAACGTGGCACCAGTAAATTGAATAGATCTTTTACCAAATTGATCACCATTTTTCTTTTAGTTAAATATATGTTGTCATTTAGTGATTGCCTCATCTGATAGGTGTGCCTTTGATCCAATAGATTGTAGTGGTTAGAGAAACAGGCTGGTAACAGCTCCCTTTTCCAACAAAATACAAATTTTAGAATATAATTTTTAGAATGTGATTATGAGTTACTCTTTCATTAAACACGCGGTTGTACGCGGAGAACCGTACTTAAATCATTACGTCGTAATACTCATTCCTTTATCTCTGATGCATACTTTAAATGTTCTGAATGGCATTAGGTGATTACTCGCAGTGACGAAATATTGCATGATGATCTAAATCTGAAAGAAATTTCACGTATTTATGGCCTACATGGAAAGGTATGTAAAAGCATTACTTGTCCATATCAAAATTGAAATCGACAAAACGTAAACCTGAAGCTATCTGGATTAATTAATTTTTAAAATTTCATTAGTAAACCTGAAACTATCTGGCGTAATTAATTTTTAAAATTTAATTAGTTAGTACTTTACTACCAAATTTGTAGAAATGTATAGAGTATAATCACTCAGGTTTACCAGAAAAAAAGAAAAAAAATTAATGCTCAATGACAGAGGATTTTGAATATCAGTGCAGAGAAAAAATGCTTGCTTCTGCGAGCTCAAACGTCCTGAAAATTTTCCAAAACGACCCAGAAAATCTGATGACTTACCTAAATGAAATCTGAAATATAAACCCTAAATTTCATTAAAGGCCGCTTTTGTTAATTGTTGTTTTCCCTTGTAGACAGGACCAGTTGATTTAAAGTTTGATATTGTCCAAAAGACCGCTAGGAATGACGCTGTTATAGCACAAGTGGATAAGGCAACAATCGAGGAAACGAGGTGTGAACGGGGAAATAGTCACCCGTTAATTCAACATAAACTACTATTTCAAAAATCAAATGAGTGTAATTTAAGAGCAAGTCTATCAAGGCCCTCCGACGCCCTTCAATCGAAGTAGAGCGCCATGTTCATGTAACTGAGCAAAAATCATACTTAACCCTCTAACGCCCGTTGTGAGACTTCAGTATTTTACTCTGGCTAACGCCAGATGATTTTGCTCCTCAAAGGAAGACCCCTGGGCATTAAAGGGCTAAAAATTGAATCAGAGTGAGAATAATTTAAAATATGTACTAATATTTAACAAAAATGAGATCAGGTTCTCAAGAAAACTGTAAATAATAGCAGTATTGCTTGGTGAGGAATGCCCTTCTTCCCGAACTAATTACCCTTAGGAATCCCTCCCCTTTTTATGACATGCAGTCTACAGTCCTTTCGTTCAAGGCCATCAAGGTAACAGGAAGCATGATGGTTGAAATTAAGCCCTGTACACAACGGACGTAACGCGACATACGACAACTTCAAACCGTTGTTTTAATGCACACAAAACGCGACGAAATGTTGCGCATTAGCAATATATTCGCCGCCCAGGAAAAATATGGCGTCTCGTAGTGATTCTGGTGATGTTGCAATTTGGCCGCTTCAAAACGAAGACAATAAATGAGACGGAGGTTTTAGTGGTTCATCCAACTATACACCAAAAGGGAAGAACTTGGAGAATACCACAATCTAGTCCAGAAATTAAAATAAGACAACAGTCGTTTCTTCCAGTATATTTGGATGACAAAGGAAGTGTTTGATAACCTCCTATAGCTGCTTAGAGCTGGATACGATGGGTGAGCCTTGTCATAAATCTTGGGATGACCACAGACAAGCTGAATTAATCGATCCATTGTTCTGGTCCTCACTACCAACTGTGTCGGCCATTTTCTTTGGGAGAGAGGGCTTTTACTAGTCAATATTAAATGCGCTGGCTTGGTCACGGTCACGTCCACAGGAATGTCGCGTTGAAACCAGCCCAGATTCTATTTGAGTCGTGTCGCACTGCCTTAAGCTGGGTTTTCACACAGCGAATAATCGGGGCCGATTTCTGGCTTCGGTGCATGTTAAGTTGAGAACCATTCAACAGAACACTCTTTGGGCTCAAATTAGCCTGCTTTTTGTTAATTACCATGTACCTAAACCAGAAATCGGTCCGATTAATTGTAGTGTGTAAACGTACCCTTAGTAAAGGTGTCGCGTTGCATTTGGTGTGCATTAGACTATTTTAATATCTTCGGTCAATTTCTGAAGCGACATCGTGTGCAGTTGTTGCATGTCGCGTCCGGTGTGTACGGGGCTCAATGTAACGTCTCAAGCTGAAATATTTTATGCTACAAACTATGGCAGGAAGAGTATCTTTCACAGCTATTTTTTGGGAAGGCAGACCCTCTTTCGAAAGAGCACGGCCTTGTTTTGCGTGTGGAATCTTGAGAATCTTTATCAGCATAGAATTTCCAAACAAAATAGAATGTGAAGAAACATGGAGGTACAGTATTGGGTTCTTTGAGTACTGGCAATTAGTCAATTTTTGTAAATCACGTTTCGACGCGGCAGAGGTCTTATTTATCAAAAAGACCTTCCTTGCTTTAACTTTTAAATTTAACCTTTGTCGTAGGATATTTAATGTGTTAAGATTTGCCGATAATACTCTAGAAAGAGGTGATTTTGATTCGACTTATAACGCATGAATTTACTACCCACCAAGACAAGCTGCGTTGATCAATTGGACATTTTATGAAAGAAAGGTCAATATTTTCAAAATAGGCTGTGTCTTTCGCGCCATATAGGACTATAAGCATCCTTCAGTATACGCTAATTTACTGGTTCCGAGGGAATCAATGTGTTTTGTGGCCCAAAGATCGCCGTTTCACCCGAGCCAAAGCCAAGGGTGACAACGGCAGTCAAGTAACCAAGGGTAAAATGACGAGTGTTATCTACCAAGTATTATCTACCAAGTGTAAAATGACGAAAGAAAATGTGGAAAACTCTCCCTGATAATCTACTTCGAGTTTTCATGCTTTTCCCCAAAGAAACAGAAGTAACGGTATCCGTGGCCATTGATTACGTGGTAAACATCACGATATCCGGACCATCTCGCGAGGATTGCTTGCCCAATTAGAAAACAAGAAAAATGGACTTCGACACTTGGTATATAATATTCGAATTTGTTTCCATAATTAGCGAATGAATGTTCATAACAAGCACCGTAGCTGACAAAGTTAATAAATTTGTTCTTAGAAAATAATTGTGAACAGTCGAACGGAAGTTCATATTAAATAATGGTCTGTGGAAATTAAATCACCAATGAAAACTACTTTAATATTTAATAAAGATATTTTTTAATAGCATGCAACTTTAAATGATTATAAAAAGGTTGTAAAATAGTTGCAGTAAAATGTAGAATTAATATTGAAAAAAATGTGTGTTAATGCGGTTATCTGATATTGTATTGATTTGTTTAAAATGGAACCGTTTTTATCTCGAATATTGCTGATTAAACATTTGATTTTGCAATGAATTTTTTTACATAAGTTATATAAGTTTTTTTTATATAGTTGGTAAAATGTGGCTTGACGTGGTAAAGCGAGCCACGATCGATACATTACAATTCTAACTTAACTAAGGCTAACAGGGCAGACTTCTCAGAACATATTTTAGCGTCCAGCAGGAAAAACGAAATAAAGCCATCGAATAAAAGAATTTATCAAATCAAGTAGAGTTTCGTCAAATCTCAGAACATGACCAGAGTATTTGGGAAGAACTACATTTACAGCGTACATGTGTATAAATAAAAGTATTCGATTACAAGCAGTGCAATAGCGGCCGTGAGTAAGAGAACAGTCAAAACAAAGGTAAACGAATGAATTTCCATTTAAAGTGGGTTTTAGCTTGAAAATAAAGAAGCTTTCCTTTTAAAAGAAGTTCGGATTAAGAAGAACAGGAATAAAGGAGGAAAGTCATCAAGAGATGTAAGACGGAGAAGAAGTAACACGTTTTTAAAACAAAACTGATTTGAAAGTAGTGTGTAATAGATACTTGGTGGAGAAATACTTGTCTAGAACACACTTGCCAAAAAGGTAAGTACTGTAGGATAGCCGTTTAACCTGAAAATCGTTTTGAAAGTTTCAATTTCTTTGTGAAATTTTCGTATTAAGATCAAATGTTGAAAAAACGATGGAGGAATGATAAAATAAACATCTTTTACAACAAAAAAAAGAAAAAAAAACTGTAGAAATTAGGGAGTAACCCAGAAAAATGTTCGTGATCAACGGATACTGAAAAAGAGTCATTGTAATGCGTGATATAAACAGCAAGAAAGGAAAGCGTGGAATTAGATTCCATTTGAGAAGTGAAAGAGATGCTGGAATGTTGGCGATTAAGGTAATTAGGAGAGAAAGGGATGTGCTCACATTTAGGAGGGAGTAAAAAGCAGTGAACAACGTAACGTTATTTGCTACAGAAATGGAACTGAGGTTTAATGTCGACCATCTAGTTTCTTTTCAAATGGCAGTTTTTATCTCCCCCTCAGAAAATAGACAATTTGCTTTTGGACTAGGATGAGGTCGCCAGTTGACATGAAACCTGATCTCAACTCCGATTCTGCCCTGACTCTGCGCAGTTATAACTGACATAACAATCTTATTTAAGGAAATTTTAACGTAACAGATTACAGGATTGCAAATTTAATAAATTATAGTTATTACGTTACATACCAGTCGGCTACGATGTGTCGATAAAATAACCAAGTCGTTTCATACAATTCTACCATAATGCCTTAATAACTAAAGATTACCTTCGTACTGTTCATAAGGTACAGACTTTTAAACCCCGCAATTGTGAGGTATTACTAAAAGAAGAAACTAAATTTAAAGCACACAGAGAAATGGTCGAAGCGAAACCTTCAAGTGAACATGGACACTTGGATGAACTAAAAGTAGAAACAAAAACAATATATTTGGTGTTACAAAATTATTCCACATCACAAACTCTAAACAAGCAAAAAATGAGTAAGGTAACCAATTCCGGGGATATAAAATGCAAACTATGGGAGGTGCATACATTTAAGGCAATGCTACACGGAACGATTTTTGTTAACGATTCAAAGTGTAAAATTGTTTCACAATAGGTTACACGTGTCGAGGCCGTTGCAGCTCCCCGGGGAACTGTAGAAATAACAAAACTAGAAACAGGTCAACGCGTCACCCCAGTGTTCTAGTTAAATCAACTTGAAAACCTGGCTCGTTTTTAACCGCTTGTCTAGTTTTGTTTTAAGAATTATGAGGTATCACAAGTCTAGATATATAGATGTTGAGATATTATGATTACAAGTGCGATTCTTACATCATCGTAACGAAAAGTGGCCACTCCTTGTTGCGTTGTATCTCTACGGCGGAAGTGATCTGTAATGATAATAAAAACCATTCAATCGCAACGATGCATGAATTACTCATCTATTACTGGTTTACAGATGTAAAAGTATATATTTTATTTGACTTGGTCGCGGTTTGCAGTAGAACACAGAGAATGGTGGGCCAAAAGTGCTATTCGACTGTTTGACGACTATCGTAGCAAAAGCGACTTGACAGACCTGCATCATACTGCTGCAGAACCTGTAAAGTTCATGGTGGATAATTAAACGACGATTTTTTGGATTACATTTCAGTATCTACATAATTTTTCAATGCCCCCTTTGATTTCGCCGACACTTTATGCTTGTGCGACAAACATTCTCAGAAACGAGTGAATTGGTCCCTAACAAACGAGCAAATCCATAAATATTTTCAACAACTTAACTTTACGGATGATTACAGAACATTTGAAGCTGCACAACTGGCTCACTATAACTTACGACAATAAACAAGTATTTTTAAACAACGATGAAGCTGGGTTTAAACGTAACGCAAAAATGCGTTGTTGGCACGCATCAGTTTATGTCTGGCTCCTAGTGCAAGCAGAGACTAAACTATCAAGAATGAATCTTGGATTCTTATTCCTTCTGCTGCAAATTGTCGCTTTTGCTCGTCTCTCGGTCGCACATTCTCGGAGTGTTGCCATTGGTTTCATCTGAATGGAGCGTATCAGGTGTATAAGCAATGTGAAACTCATCATTTGTTCTCGAGCTTTTGTAAGTGAGAGCTAACTGTTATAATTTTTCTTTCAGGTTTTCAGGAACAAAGCAGCAACAGTTACGCGCGAAAATAAGTGGTTTTCTGAATTACATTTTCACGTAGACTCCAAAGAGCTCCGTTTCGAGTTAAAATTCAAGCTGGACGATAAGTCAAAAATTTTGAGCAAAAGTTGAAACTGTACATTGAAGGATGATATTTGGGAGTTGGACAGGAAAGGGTTCATTTTAAAGGGTTTTTGTTGATATGTTGTATACGATAATATAACGATAACATTTAGACAAGAGTGATTATAACTGGTAAATAAGCAAATTCAATTCGGTTTGAAACTCAAGCACCTTCAAAAAACTGGAGAATTTATGATAATGGCAGACAAAAACATTGAGTTTGGAGGATAGTGAAAGGACGTTTTGTTCGCGTAGACACAGTGTCAAAGACAAATGCCAGCAAACAAGTGATGAATACCCACAATTTTGTCAAGAGCTGTAAAGATACATCTATTCACAAGAATTTCCATAAACGAGGCAGCAAGATTATCTGGTGTTGTGTCTTATTTCTGCGTCACCACGACTCACAAATGATTTGTCTATTCTGTAGGAGTGCGTATGTGTGTATGCACGTGTTTGTGCACGTGTGCATATACGCATGCACTGGGCACCTTTCAGCGGATATACTCGGCAGTGAGGAGCAATAAAATAAAAGTTAGGTCTCATTCTTCCCTCGGCTAGCCTTGAAGACTGCAGTTACACTGCAATATAATTCGGTTGTTTTAGGTGGAATAATCTCGAGGTTGATACTTAATTTCATTTTTTTACCCAACTAATTCCATGCTTTATGAAGGAGACCCTACGTACCAGTTAAACTTCGCAGGCGGATTGCACAGGCAACAAAATCATCAAAACTGATTCGATGATTGGTAGAATATCGATTAACAATGATTTGCATAGCAGTTGGGGAGAGTTGATATCCTGCAACGAATATAAAAGTTAAATAATCAGCAAATTCAAGGGTGATAATCTGAAGAATTAAAACAACGAAATGCTACATTCTAGATAAAACGTTCGACAATCGAGTGGGTCATATTTCTATACAAAGAACTAACAAGTACTTTAAGGTAATAACAATCATCCTTCCATGTTTCACGGTGACCATTGTCTTTTACTGGTACAGTCTGTTCTTCGATCCTTAAAATTCTATTATTTCACCCGTACGGAGATTTACCAACAAAAATTGATCGGGTGTGAACGTCGTTCAGTTTTCCTCCAGCCAATCAGGAGAGTGAAACGACTTTTTCACGGATGCCAAAAGTGCTTTATTTTATTAGCTTCGCCACTGAGTAATTAAAATTTGGACAACGGCAGGGTGACCGCAACAGCATAGACAATTACTGCGGCCCCAGAGTTTAAATCATGTGTACAAATCACAAATGTTAAATGTAATACACAACATTGGCAACTTATAACGGCAAAAACACCCAACCTCAGGCATGGACCAAGCTTTAGCAATCATAACGTACGTAATCTTCAATTCAGAGATGGTAAGGTGTCAGGAGTTATCAAAACTAGTTAAAATGCTCAAATAACCTACCATCGCGATTCGGAACCACAACAGTATAACAAGTAATACTGCGAGAATGCTACGAGAAGAATTACACGTCAAGTAGACGGTTTTAAAAGTTCTAGGGTTCTAACAGTCATAAGTGTCTGACAGAGATGTAAGGTAATATTTAAGCATTGCTGATTTCAATAAATTGAGGCTGTTCATACACAAGTTTAGTTCGTTGGCCAAAGTGTTCCATAAAGTGTTTGGTCCTGTGAGGAACAAGAAACGGCTTTTTCACATACTTTCGTAAAGAAAATTTCAGTTCGTAAAAGTCAACGAACTAATTCATGTGAAGTGTTTTCGGACAATATCTACGCAATCTTTGGTTTGTATCAGAAATTTAGGCGCTTCCCTCGCTCACTCGTTCGATTTTTGGCACATCACCAAATCTCCAACGTAAATCTCCAACGCACGCACTTTTCATGAAGTAATCTATATTTACAAAATCACGAAACTGGCCATCTTTACAGTCATACTAGCAAAGTTTTAGTTTTTTAACAATATTACACGATGAATTCGCAATTTTGCTCCAGAAAAAATCCCAAACAGACCAAAAAATATAACAAATGAATATCGCCTCGCAACAGCGAAAAACATCGATGTTACTCTACTCGAGGAACCACATGAAATACTATGACCATTTATACATGTCATAGAGAAATAAGCCACTTCAAGTCGGCCGTTCGAAGTCGCTTCTTGTGTTAGGCATGTTCTCCTCCCCAAAAATTATATACTTCATATACTTGAATGAAACCTAGTGCATTTTAGAAAACAATGTTTATTACGATCACGTTTAACCAACATGACAAATAATGCGGATATTTCTCGCCAGATATTTCTACGTGGCATTTAGTGTCATAGGACAAGCCTTATTTACCTAGCTTGTAAACGTAACATCAATCTTTAGAAATGGGAAGAGTACAGCTCAACTTATCCAACTTTTGTCTCAATTTTCTCTCAAAATACTGGTTCATTTGAGAATTTCCAACACTTGTTTGATGTTCTTCTTCAAATTTCAAAATACCTCGAAACTCGTCGGCTACGCCTTGCTTTTAAACTTGCCTCGCGGTATGTAGAAATCAGAGGATGAACATCAAGTTGTGTTTGAAATATTACTTCAAATCTATTTTGGCAGAAACCCGGACTGATGGAAGGGGATCTTTCTACTCAAAACTCGTCTAGATAGAACCTACTGTAGTTTATACTGGAACATTTTCGAACAATATGTAAGGTCTATCTGAATAGACCCATGTACATATGGCCCTATTAAAATCACAGATTTGAACCAAAGTGCGCTCGCACCAGTACACGTTTCCCCGTCAGGGTTTTACAACGCCCTGTTGAGTCATATGCCCCTAATCTATTTCTTTTGTGCATAAATGAGATCAAACGAAGATTTAAAAGAGTACTGTCACAAGGAGCTTAACGTTTACTTTTTGAATGATACTGTCATACTGTAACAGTACTGTAAAGTGTTTTTGTCATACCCCAACTTGTTAGTGCAGCCTGGAGTTCATGCGGCTCGACCGTTCCTGAGCTATCTCTGTCATACTGTATGAAGGTTGCCTGAAAATAAAGCACCAAGTGCAACATTGTGAACAGGTACAATGTTTTTAAAGCAAACATTAACGTTAAGAATCATGAAGACTACGACTGTTAGTGATTGAGGATCGAGTTGCACGCTTCGTCGTTCCCAGAACCACCACGCTTAATATCAAAATCGGAGTCTCTGTCTAAAGAAGATTAAAATATCACAGATTTTGGGTCATTCGGATCGCACATGTGCAAGATACGTAGACCTCCTGTTTTGAAATTAACATACTGGTAACTAACTGACTTAGAAAAATACATTAGTCTAGCATTGGGTAAGCTTAAAATGCCGTACATACGTTCAGAATATGGGACATATTCAACGGCTTTTACCACGGCCTGGTTTCCAGTTTACCGGGGTCCTGGGAACGAATTTAAAATTTGAAACTTTTTGCAGTATTCCAGTCGCTATAATAAGCCATATAATGTTGCCAAAAAGTTCAGATTTCGTCTGATCTTTCAACTTCTAAAATTGATGCGGATAAACCACGGCCAATATTTAAATTATTGGAGAGAAACACAATCATATGTGGTGTAAAATTTTGTATGGTCACCATGCAAAATTTAACTGTGGTATCGTACTGGGGGTACTAAACTGATTACATCCAGTATCCTATGGATATCGTAAATTTATGTTCTGACTACAATGTGTGTGTATATATATATCAGCAATCGATTGACCAGGCGGGAATCAATCAATATATATATATATATATATATATATAAACTTCAAAAGAAAACTAAACATTATTTAACTATACGAATCTTCCAAGCATATATATCCTTCTTTATAAAAGAGGGAATACATGAGTTCTCCACAAATACCCCTCTGTCTCTTTCCATAACATGTTAAAGAACTCTTATAATTATTAAACTTTACTCTAAATGATGTAATTGTACTTATTGTGGTACATATTGTGTACCACATTTCTTGCATACCATTAAATAAACAACCCCCTGAGAATCGCAATTAAAGGAATGGTTAATTAAGAAAGACCGCTTCATTACATTATTTCTTCATTATGTAGATGGAGCCCACTCCACATAAAGCTTAAAACTTACATAAACTTCAATAGAAAACTAAACTTTATTCCACTAATACGTTTTGGAGACCAGCCCCTTCTTCAGCTCTTTAATTATTATCATCTTACCTTCCACTGGTTGAGAACGGTCCATAGCTCTTTAAATTCGTGAAAACCCATTCGAGCATCTCTGTCCCTCTTGAATTGGAAATTAAGGAAACTGTAGGTACACAAAAATACTACAAAAACCGTTTCAATACACCACTGTACCAACAGGAATATTGATTTAAGTGAGCGTTTTGATTCGGCAAATGTAAATGAACAAAAGGATACATTTAACATTGCAATCATGATTCTACATGTATCCAAACTAAACTCTAAAAACAGAAGACAAAATTAGAGAAAAATCAAACTTTATCGTACTGAACAATAGTTAGAATTACATTTATGACTACTTACTGACGAAGAGTGAGGTTTGTATCAGTGAAAAATATATACAAATCTAAATATATACATATATATATGTATATAAAATATATATATATATATATATATATATATATATATATATATATATATCCCACCTCCCTAAATATATATATATGTCCCACATTTGTGAGGCATCAAAAGTGACTGTAAATAGCAGTTACCTTCATCCTGATCATCAGCACTACACTGATGAGGCCCAAAAGGCCGAAACGGTTCCGTCAGTAGTTACATAGATATATATAAATACAAATGTAAATACAAAAGACAAAATTTTGCTGTCGCTACTCTGAGTTTCACGCGCTCAGGCTGGTATATGAAGGGAGAGAACTAAAGATATGGAGTTTAGTCAAACCAAATTAGTCCTTTCGAGCCCAAATGTAGTCCGACTTCGTCCACAGTTGATGGAGTCCAAATGTAGTTCTTTCCAGACCACCGAAAAAGGGTGGACTCAAATCCAGCCCGACAACCCTGATGTCACTGCATCAATTAAGATCGAGAAAAAATAGTTTCTATACGAACCGACCAAAAATGGTAAATAACATATTATTTATTCCACCGTACGAAAC
Source organism: Nanipora kamurai (assembly GCA_036872915.1). NCBI lineage: Eukaryota > Metazoa > Cnidaria > Anthozoa > Scleralcyonacea > Helioporidae > Nanipora > Nanipora kamurai. The sequence goes on from JBAHVQ010228761.1 coordinate 17,705, forward strand.
AAGCAGCGGAAATCAAATGATTTCCTGAATCAAATAATAAGCTACAGTATTTGTTAATGAACAGGGACCGCGGAACGAAATTTTCAAGAAGAAGTAAAAAAAGTTGGGTCCGGGAAATGGTATCCCGGAAAATATTTCCAAAAAAACACTCCTGAAACGGCAGACAACGCTTCTAAATTTATTTAATCTGTTTCACAGAAACACGTCACTCAAATATCGGATACAGGGCCGAAATCCCGTTTACGGCTTTTCTTGCTGTTAACGAACACGTTTGCTCACATCAGCTATGTTCAGTTTTTAAACCCAACAACTCAATATCAGTTAGATTTTTGATGAGTAAATCCTCATTTCACACGTTTCTCAGGTAAGGTACAAGATAACTGGGTGAGGTTTCACAACAAATTCTTACCTTTTCTTGTTTTTTTAACTTTTTTGTCAAATGGTTAACGGTGTATGAAAATACAACAATTGAATTACCGTCTTAAAAAAAACCTTCGACGACACCGTAGAACTTGCGATGTTTAGTGATGTGTTTTATTTCCATTTTGAACGATTAAGAAAGCTAGAATATCCCATAATTTTGTTCTTCTGGTTGTTCATAATGCCTTTCTATAGTTCTGCATCACATACTACATAAAACTTTACTTTTTATCCGAAATAAATAAGGTTTTTAAATTGTCACTCTCAACGGGCGAATGTGGGAAATATCCGATCATTTATGAACCAATCAAATTGCAGGATTTACGTATTCGCTCTTCTAACAGCCATAATCATAATAATACATAAATACAATGTAAATACAATATGAATAATTCACAAATTTATAAATGGTTCATGCACAGTGCTAGAAATAATTTTTCCTACTTAGCAAGGCTTACCATATATCTTTTCAAACCTTTATTTTAATCGGACATACAGTATTCTATCAATGTGACACATTATAAAATTGGTTAGACATTAACAAATTTCCAGTAATGTCCAACTGATTTTGTTATCAGTAATTCCTTTGCCGACTGCCGAGCAACTGAGGAAACATGAATTATGAAAACAGCGTAACAAAAGGTAGTTAAGTATATTTTTTAAGTATATATGATTTTAATGCATTCAAAAGCAAATGTCATCAGTTAGTCTTTTAAAAACACAAGCCACATGTTGGTAATTTTTGCGCTCGGACACCATGCCCGATCGATAATGTATATATTAATTTAATGTTTTTACTTTTTATGATGTACATACTTCATTTTTTAACTATACATTTAACTCCTTTGTACTTTTATAAACTGTGTCAGGGCCGGATTGAAAAGCACGTTTTAGTGATATGGGACTTCTCCCAAATAACCTCCTCCTCCATCTCAACACTCACCACTATGAACATTTTGATAGTTCACGCCAACACATCAATACATTTATGGATAACTACGTGTTAATTATGATATCCACTTATTTTGCAAATGGTGTTTAAAGCGTATATGAAATGAAAATTAAGATTGTCTTACCTTGACATCTGAAGAACGAAGTGAGATATAGAAAAAGTGTAAGAGATGTTGCGCTATAATCTCAAGAGTTGTTTCATATCAGAAACACTAAATTTTCATTTCATATAAATTTTAAGATAAAACTTAATACATGTACTTTGTTTTGTTTTTTATTCGTTTTGAAACTGAGACCGAAACGCTACTGTATTTTTAAGGCTCTGTAACTCTTCTTTGTCATGTGCATGTTTTGAGGTATTTGCACTTCGTTAACAGTGTATTCAGACAGTGTACGGCTAAAAATAACCAACGGCAACTCTTACCAAGTCAAGTGATTTTTTGTTTTACAGCATCAATAGTGTATCTGTCTCAATCTACTGTATTTAACCCTTTTGCTTCCAGGCTTTTCGAAAGAAATTATAAATTATTCAATCTATTAAAAAATCCTTTCGAAAATCTATTGAAATTTGTTTATGCATCCGATTTCCATTCACTAAATTGAGCTTGTATAGCGCAGTTGGAATCAAAAGGGTTAATAAGCTATGCTGGCACCTCTGTCATACCATTTACAACTTTCGCAATCATTCACTTACGTTGATAGTTTCCTGAAATTCCAGATGACATCAAACATCTTTGCAACTCATGAGCATCGATTTGCTGGTCCTTTAATTCAGGTACAATAGAGAAAGGAACTTTAGTGACTCATACATGTACAATAATATTTTATGTAAGATCTACTATGTAATAATATCTTAGGTTGAACACAATACACTTTACGCACGAAGCAGGTCAGGTAATTTTACTTTTTTTGATTTTGGATTTTTCTCTAATATTTCAACGATACTCATTGACATTTCACATTTAAAATCATGGAAATATTGATTGCCAAGATGAGGTGCAAAGGTGTGGCATCATATCTTGGCAGGATATCGGGCAGAATGACAAAGAATTCTTAGTCTTACGAAAAAATTACGAATATCTGAATCTTTTTACTCTAGCTGCAATGTGAAGGTTCTGGAGCTTCTTCAGTCTAAAGTATAGTACAGTGTATACTTAATGGCATAGGAAACATGAAAGTTAGCCAGGCTACACCACAAAAAGAAATGGAGAATATCTCAGGAAAGTTTTAAGGTGGCTTCATGCAGTTTCGCGAAAAGTGGAGAATGCAACACACAGAAGGGCATTATAGGCATCCAAAAATATGACGAAATAAAGAGTCTTGGTCGTTGCTATGGCAACAGTGGCGTTCCACAATGACCTCCAATTATTTTCATGTAATTTAATTTATTCCGAAAAAAGCTTTGGTGACTGCCATTTTTTTTTTCATGAAAGCTTTTCTTCTAGGACGGGTAATTAATAGGATAATTTTCAAAAAACCTGTAGACCTTTTTTTTTTCTAAAAGTGAAAAAAAATCACGTTTTAAATTTTACCGTTCGTGAAGAATGTCCTAAAATCTCTCATTATTCATAAAATAAAAACACAATGAATCACTATAGTAAACAACAAAAGGCTCGTTGTTCAAGCTTTATGAAAACTCACAAAAGTTGTGAGTTCCCCAACGGGAATCGAACCCGCGTCTCCCGATTGCCGGTATGGTTGTTTTACCACCACAAATCTGAGATAAATTGGGACCTGGGTCCTATGTTTGACATGCTGCTTTCATAGTTGAAAGCTGAGACATGCCTGTAGGAACTCACAACTTGCCGTTGGGAACTCACAACTTTTCTGAGTTTTCACAAAGCTTGAAGAACGAGCCTTTCGTTGTTTATATCCAAGCTTGCAAACACCCACACTCTCTACACTCTGTAGATCGAGTTTGCTCGAATCACTATAGTACTGAGATGGAGGTTTGAATATGTGACCATAAATAAACATAAAGTCTCCCTTTCTCACTGAGTTTCTTCTAAGTTTTTCAACCAATTACATCAAAACTGTTAATAAAAAATCCAAAACTAATTTAACATCACCTTACATGAAATACTCATACATGTACGTGTATGTAATCTTTAAATTGAAAACCTTGCAGCAAATTTGGACTTAAAAAAATGTGCCAAGTCAATGTAGAACAAATACACATGTATGTATGTAGTACATGTACAAGATGGGTTATAGCAGTACCATAAGCAAGTGGGGGCTTGGGAAGCTAATATCCACCAACAACCTTTGAAATAAGAATTAAAAATTCAACCTCACATCATTAAGAAATGATCAACACCTCTATTCTTCAAGAGGAATATCAAAGCCCAGCAAAATATCTTTATAAAAGCCATCGAGTCGGACACAGAAGTAAAATCATAATATTTAATAAAGTTCTAATGTTTTGTTGTTATCATCACAACATCTTTAGAGAATAATCAGCATAACTTCCTAAAGCCTAAGTATTTATGTTATTATGCTAATTTATGTTATATTAAATTATGCTAATTATTCTCTGAAGATGTTGTGATGATAACAATGAATGTTAGAACTTTATTAAATATTATGATTTTACTTCTGTGTCCAACTCGATGGCTTTTATAAAGATATTTTGCTGGGCTTTGATATTCCTCTTGAGATTACATTTTCTGCCAGGTCAATCCTTAGCTGATGTTTTAAAGAAACCTCTATTCCTGTATGAAAATAATGATAGAACACCCATAAGTACATGAAGAAATCTAGAAGAGGGGTTATCATGTCACTATTATGGAAAAAGCTTCCCTTTCAAGTAAATGTATGGTAAAAAACAGTCTGAAAATACAAGAGATGCCAATTTAAAGAGCTTATATTTCAAAATTTTTAGGGGAACAATTCTAGTTGGGCTCAGGTTATGCCTACCTACATTTATCAAGCCTTCTAAGCATTTCCAGTGTAATACTAATATTATAATGGTGCTGGGGTCAGGCAGGTAGCCTTGTCCCCTTTGCCATGGGGAACTAAGGAGAATTGACAGGGTTTGTAGTAAAAACAAGACAGCAAAGAACTGCTAAGAGAAAGAGCTACACAAGAATGAAAAATATATCTTATGCCAAAACTGCCTCAAAAATTGGGGATTGAAAAAACAGTATGAGGAAATATTTGGTTGAGACCTTATAGGTTCACGAATGTGCTGTTGAGCATATTAATCAACTATTGCAGCTAATACTTACATGTAGTAGATGCTTTTCGGGTTGCAGTACTGTAATGCAGCCAAGTGCACAATACAACACAGAAATTCACACATTTCAACCAAACAAAATAATTTAGCTATATACATAAAATGTATAAGTTAAGCATAAAATAAGTTTGCATTTTGCATAAACATGGTCAATTGTAGTTAATAATAAGTTATATCAAAATTGTCATTAATATTATGATTATCATTAAAACTACCATGTGTACTTTATCCATCTATAATTATGTTTAATTTATAAGATGTGAAGTACAGTACATGTAAGTTGTGCATTCACCCTACAAGCTAACTACCAGGATACATACTTTTGTCTTTTCTTATCTAAATTTTGTGTTAAAGAATACATGAATTGGCACAAAAATTCTATTAGTATAGATTATATATCAATAAATAAAATTCAAAATTTTTATTTTCATGACGATTTGGGAATAGAAAAAAGTATCAAAGTCTGTCCCCTTCTCAGATTTTTTAATAATAATGACAGACTAGACACCTAAATTTAGAACTTGTTTTAAATATTAAATTAATCTTTGAAAATTTTAAAGATATTTTCACTTGATGTTTATCATACATGGTATATCGTGGTTAGTACATAAAAATCAACAAGATTTTCACTTCAATGTATTTTTTTATTCTTAGGACAATATACTGTATATCATTACAGTATTGTATCCAGCAAAGAATTTAGGAGCCACTTTGCTCCAAGTAGTAAAATTTTAGTAACCAACTGAAAAATTTAGGGGGCAAAAAATATCAATTTGCTATAATAAATTTACTCTGATGTTTAGCTTTATTTATTGCAATCACATAACTGTTGTAATAGTCATGTTTAGGCAGTATAATAATATACAGTAATAACTGACAACAAGTCTGACGAATTGCTAATACAGGATTGGATAGTACAACCAAATCAAACCAACCTTTTTCCCCCAATTTTTGTTTTTTTTCTTCAACGTAAGTACTTCAACGTAACAGTCATTAACAGAATGTTACTGATTACTAATGCAGTATTCGTTTACTTAGGATATTAATTCACAGTGTACTTTTTACACAAAAATTTTCCTAATGTAAAATTTAGTTAAGGTGGTCTTACAAGGAAAAAAAAAAATTTCCGCTACTTCCACTGAAATCAAAAGTCACCTATACTATGATGTTGGTGATGCTTGCTAAACTAAAATATAATGTTATTTTGAAAATTATTGTCATAGCAAGCGAGATTTACCACACCCAAAAGAAAAAATGAGATCAATTTATAAACATGATAGCTCATCAACGAATCAAGATAGAAGACTAGAATAATTTGTGATCTATGATTCGTAATAATGTCTCAGAGGTAAACTAAAATCTCTTTTGTACGACACACTGTATGCCTTTAGCTTGATTTTTTCTGTTTGCATGCCAAAAGTGTGCAATGAAAACGACGATAACTTTGTGAAATTTGAACCAAATGCAGTTCTTTTAGTTCATCTCCTAGACCAATGTCTAAACTATAAGATATGAAATTTTGGTAATTGTACCTAAAATATTCGTTCAGATATCCTGCACGAAATATCAGTTATCGGGCTATTTTCATAAAGCAAGAAAAACGATCTTAGAAGATTTTAATGAGATAATTCCCTAGGGTGACGACAATTGTGTAAAACTGATTAACAATTGTCAATGCGTGCGTTCCTTTGTCCAAATTTGAATATCAATTTGAGAATATGAACAGTTTTCTTGGCTGTAGAATCTGATTTTAGACAAAAAATGATACAGGCAGTATCTAGAAAGGTTTAGGATTGTATCTCAATAATATGAAAAAATAATGAATTTTGGTAAAATTCGAAATAATCTCGAAAAATATCTCAATAATATGAAAAAATAATGAATTTTGGTAAAATTCGAAATAAAATTTTTTTCCCTGTAATACCACCTTAAACCACAAAAGCAATTGGCTTTCAAGGTTAAATTATTTTTTAATTTTTATTAGCCATGTGTAAATGTATTTAATGAAAAGAACCAACAGGAGTGAGAATATAATTGTGGATCTGAAAAAGATTACTTGATACTGGACATTTATTACTGTACATTCAGCAAGAGAACGATGGTACTAACTCTTTCCTCTCTAAACTTTGTATGCACTTCAAGACCTATGCAGTTGAATCATTAATTTAACAGTGGTGGACAGTTCTTTGCTACATGTACTGTACATACATGTGCCTGTTGGGTCACATACAGTATGTACATTAACTGATTAACAGGTGCCAAAATTCAATTAATAATTGTATGATTTGTCAATCTGGGGTGACTCGAAAAATGAACCATGCAAGTTTTTTTTATTCAAAGCCAGAGTGTTAGAAGCTTATTTTTATAGAAAATAAGTACTGTATTTTATATCATTCTAATGAGAACAATAATGGGAATAAAAACAGTATGCTTAGCTGTTGTTGATGATCCAATTGTTGGTAGTGGTGATTGCACCATTACTATGCCATAATATGAAATTTATTATCTATTAGCAACTCTAAATTTGAAATAAAATTTCCCAACATACCTGCCCAGCAACAGCTGAAAAGTAGCCATACAAAGGATCTTGCATTGGCATTGCACCTGGATATCCTGGAGCCTTGAAGGAAAAGGAATAATTACATATACCAGTAGATGTATTAGTATGTACCATGCTTTAATTTATTACACGAGGTCAGTGTTCAAAATTTGCAGTATCCCAGTGGTACCAGAATTTTATTTTGGATATGGTACCAGATGCTAAAATGCCAGTATCCTCCTGGAATACCAATAAAATTCAGGAATCAACCTGATGGAAGTGAACATGTTGAAATCTATTCTTAAATGTTTATTAAAGTCTACAGGTCTTCAGCTTCTATCCAGGGTAGAAATCTTAGGTAGGATCCTATAGGATCCTGTAAGATCTTACAAGATCTTATAGGATCCTAATTAGGAACAAGATCTTACTTAAGATCCTCCAGGATCCTAATTAGGGACAAGATCCTATTTAGGATCTTATGTAGGATCCTGTCTTTCTGTAGGATCCTAATATAAGAAACAGGATCCTAATATAAGAAATAGGATTCTAATATAAGAAACAGGATCCTATAACAAAAAGAATCCTGGGTAGGATCCTAAGCAGCAGCCTAACTAGGATCTTAAAAAGAAATAAGATCCTAAAAAAACATCGTATCCTAAATGAATTCCTTATATATATCTTAAGAAATATCAAAAGATTTTGTTCCCATATTTCCTAGATTCCCACAAGGTAATGGAATTGTAACACTTCAAAACGCTGTAAATTCAAAAAGGTTGTAAAATACTTAAGCAATTGGTTGCTTCGTCTGATTCAGGCATCTGATTGAGTAAGATCTTATAAGATCCTATAGGATCCTATAAGATTTGTAGTAAAATCTTAAATGATCTTATAGGATCTTATAGGATCCTATAAGATCTTATAGGATCTTGTATAAGATCTTATAGGATCTGATAAGATCTTAAAAGATCTTGAGTAAGATCTTATAAGATCCTGTAGGATCCTATAAGATTTGTGGTAAGATCCTATAAGATCTTATACAGGATCCTATAAGATCCTGTAGGATCTTATAGGATCTTACAATAAAATCCTAATAAGATCTTACTTCAGATCTTATTAAGATCTTATACAGGATCTTAAATAGGATTTCTACCCTGGATGTTTTTATTTTGGAAAACCAACTCAATGAATGCTGAAATTGGATAGCCAATGTTCAGTTGGGATAGGGGTCATCCATTTAGTATGTATGCACAAAGGGAGAGGAAGGAAGTACAATTATCATATATATTTATTATTATATAAGGGGAGGGGGGTAGATAACTCCCTTCATATGTACCCAATTAAATGAGTTTTTGTTTAAAAATATATTTGTCAAAGGTTTGAATATTGAAAAAAAGTCACTGTATTCTTTTTTTTATATGTGTTAATTTCCATGTCTGGCATCCCACCAAAATGTTAGTACTTTAATTGGCAGCATGGTCCTGTTAGATTTTGATTTTTTTATGGGCTTCTTAATAAAAATTTTACTATTACATTAGTTTAAATTTTATTAATTACTCTAGGGGTAGATTATTGGTACGACTTTTATTTAATTTTGAGTTGTAGACCAAGTAGACAACTTTGTGTCTTATTCTCTTTGTACATGTTTTTTGGCTTCTATAATGAGTCAACTATTAGTTCTTGACCAAATGTTGGTGTGTTAAAGATATTATTTTAGTAAAGGTTTCTTTTGGTGGCTGTTTACCAAATAAGTTTGATCTCTTAGTTTACTGTAGGCTAATTTTGCTCAGGATCTCACCTGTCAATGAAAAGTCAAGAGTAAGTTGCCATGGTTGTCATTCAATTGCTTATGGTTATCAACTTTCTCTCTGGTAGTTGCCTGTGATATGTCTTCCATCATTATTATTACAAGGTGAATGTCCCATAAGATTTTTTATACCAATATCTTTTAATTTCTGTATTTCAATGCTGGTCATGTATCATTTCAGATCACGAAGCCATCTGCTTGATTATGATACAAAGGGAGACCAAAATGCCAAGTGGCTAATATATCTGGGTTTATTGCCCCACTAACGCCATGAAGAAAACTATTTTCAGTATTTCTTCGAATCTTAGTGTTTCAATTTGATTTGATGTGCCTTCATTCTTTACTTAAAGTGTCCATTTTGTGAACAAAATGAATATGTTTGACAGCAATCTGTGCAGCTGCTTTCAGGTTTTTCTGATAACATAAGGCAGATGCAAAAACACACACACAGATAATAGTATTATAATATAGATGTCCATACATTATATGATTAAGACATGCTACACAACAACACATGCATGACATATAGTTGAATTTTTTGGTCAAACTTTTCTGATTCCAGTGAGTCTAAAAATATATCTGGATCTAGTGTACATACAGTAATGTATGTACTATTTACAATACAGTGTATGAGCTTCTGAACTGGATGGGGATTTACAAGGCAAGCTGTAGTAAATCTCCATATAGAGATGTGAATATTGTAAATAATTATTTATCCAATGAATGTATTTACAAACTATTTTAGGGATATGAAGCACTTGAGCCAAGAAATTTGAAGGAAAAGGTGCCTGTAAATTAGGACAATGCTGTATCCATAATTACAACACTGATTTAATATTCATTTTCTTTTATTTTTATAAACTTCAAGTAAATGACAAATTTCTTTATTACATAAATGTTTTAGCAAAACTCGTGCCATCTTCAGTGCAAATGATAATAGGTTATTTACAAGCGACATTTATATGTGACCTAATAAACATTACAAGTGCATGACTCGTCTAGTAGAAATCTCACTCATGTGTGTGTATCAGAATGATTAATTACAAAATTCCATTAACTAGCCGGACCTTTGTAATTAATCATTCTGACGCACACATATGTGTGAGAATTTCTACTAGATGAGTCATGCACTTGTAATGTTTATCAGGTCACATATAAATATCATATAAGTATCACTTGTAAATAACCTATTATCATTTGGACAGGCATATGGATTGAAAGATAAAAAGACAGAAAGAGAAAGGGAGGAGGGAAGGAAGGAAGGAGGGAAAGAAGGAACAGAAAGAAGGAAGGAAGGAAGGAAGGAATGAAGGATAGAAGGAAGGAAGGGAGAAAGGAAGGAAGAAAGGAAGGAAGGATGGAAGGAAGGAAGGAAGGAAGGAAGGAAGGATAGAAGGAAGGAAGGAAGGGAGGAAGGATAGAAGGAAGGAAGGAAGGAAGGAAGGGAGGAAGGAAGGAAGGAAGGAAGGATAGAAGGGAGGAAGGATAGAAGGAAGGAAGGAAGGACGGAAAGAATGAAGGAAGAGGAAAGAAAGAATGAAGGAAGGAAGAAACAAAGGAAGGAAGGAATGAAGGAAAGAAAGAATGAATGAATGAAGGAAGGAAAGAAGGAAGGAAGGAAGGAAGGAAGGAAGGAGCGAAGAAAAGAAGGAAGGAAAGAAGGAAGGAAAGAAAGAAAGAATGAAAGAACAAATGAAAGAATGAAAGAATGAATGAATGAAAGAAAGAAAGAATGAATGAAAGAAAGAATGAAAGAAGGAGGAAGGAAGGAAAGAAGGAGGGAGGGAAGGGAAATAGGGAATGGGAGGAACACATGGAAGAAGGATGTTCAGAAGTAAGAAAAGTAAAGAAGTTAATCTAATGTGCTGGTAAGAAGTTAAGAAGAAAGCTTGTTAGGTGATTAAGTATCATATTTGGTAGGAACCTAATTAGCTAGGTGGGAAGGAAAATTTACAGGAAGTTATAAGATAAGGAACAAAGGTGAATGAAAGCAGGTATAATACATATAAAACAAGGTTTGAAATAAACCCCCATAATCATGAAATTAGTCAGTGTAACAACATCATAACTGTGCAATTTTAATGTTTAGAAATAAATGTAAGCATTCTTTAACATTATACTTCTAACTGAACACACAGCATGGATAGTATAGTAGGGATGAGCCGATAATGGAAATTGCCGATTACTGAGGCCGATTAATCGTTGGCTGATTATTTCATCTTATCAGCCGATTAATCGGCATCTGCCGATTATTAGGAAGTTTTAGCAAACACTGCGAGTATGAGAACGAGAACGAGTTTTTGCACGTGAGTTAAAGTCGTAATAGTTCTTGTTTTTGGCCAAATTTTGTTTTAGCTGTTTAAAATGACAAGTACTATTTCCCAAAGCAAAAAGGAAATGTTCGTGTTTTAGTTAGATATTAAAAGGTCAAATCTCGTACTTGTTCTAGTGAAGTTGAAAACGCGTTCCTGTTAATTACAATAGTCAATATGGCCTGTGGCCGATTAGTGAGATCTCGCCAGTCGCCACGTAGTTAAAATCCTGTTAAAAATTCCAGTGCGTTTGTATGAACAAACGGGCCCGCCCAGTTACTGAGATCTTGGCCGATTGTTTGGCCGATTATTTTGCCGATTATCAAACAATAATCGGCCGATTACCGATTATTTAAAAATGGCCGATTAATCGGCTCTGCCGATTATTTTCCGATTAATTGGCTCATCCCTATAGTATAGTATGCAATGTAATACAGAATTAAGTATAACGGTTGCAAAACACTTGTAGCTGCTTATCCACATTGCTCCATAAAAAATCTTGAGTACCGTACCAGACAAATTTGTCAGTAACACAAAAAATAACACATGATCCATGATCTGATCACATCTCAGATCTCTTAGACAGGGTGACACAGTTACAGTAATAAACAGCAAAAACCACCCTTGAAAGTGTTACATCAAATTCAATTTGTGAGAATTGAAGTTTCAGAAAACCGAGTTGTGATTTTTCTGATATTTCCAAAATTTTGGTTGTGAAAATTGTAAAGCGGGCTGTGAATCATGATTCATGACCTGCTATTTCAAACCCTATAAACACAAATGTCAACATGATAGCACAAGAAGTTGAAAGGTTGGTAGACCCTCAAATTTATTATAAAGAATTCTAATGCTTCAAGCTATGACCTTCGTCAGGAATTCTTAGAATTCTTTATGATAAATTCAGTAGTCTACCAAACCTTTCAACTTTTTGTGCTGCTCTATACTGCCTATGCAGCATCCCATTTTTATATCATTGTCAATGTGATAGCAGGGTGGCTAAAGCCTTTCCTGCCATTCTTTATGTTTTTCTTACAAGAGGACTTACAGTACTCCTCACTTTCTCAGATTTGTAAGCCCATTATTTCTGTAAATGCAAGTAAGTTCATTTATGTATGCTTCCACATTCCCTATTGCCCTAAAAGGCTTGCTTGAAAGTATTTGACAGCTAAGGCTTTGTATAGCATACAATGCTAAGCATTTTTATCCTAAATCACTTAACCATAACTTATTTCTGAATCCTGTCGACTGCTTATCGACACAACTAACAGCTACAAATGAGGTGAGACACTAGTCGATTATTTATCAAACTGCCCAAGAATTGCCTCTTTTATTATTTCACTCTGGCTAATGTGAGACGATTTTATTTGTAAATGGTTGACCCCTCAGTCAACAATGGGCTAGAGTAGATTTGCTTCATGTTTTTTAATTATTATTTTGTCCATATAATTGTATCATAAAAATTACAGTATTTACATTGTTTTCCATGTCATAAAAGTTCAGTGTATGGCTAGGGGCCTGCTAGAAATCTGACTAGGCTTTTTATTAAGACCCCTAGGTTTTTTACATGTTCATTAAGTAACTACATTTAGATAGTTCAATCAGAATCATTGAAAATAACTGAGAAAGAAAAAAGGATGTAATAATGCTAAAAGATATAAATGGTAAGTGTACATATCAGAAAGCAATAGTTTGGTGGTATATCCCAAGTTGAAGTATATGATATATTGTTTATATTTACAGTAAAAAGAAGAGATATATTTTATATTGTTATATATCAGTGAATATATAATACTTATATAACCTTTGGATTATATACAACCATAACACATGTCCAAACATATAGTATATATGTGTACATATATTATAATTATATATCATTGTATCAAACTAATTTGTATAATATGCTATAATTACATGATATTTTTGATTACATCTGTTGAGTGTGCAAGAAATGAATTTTTATTTTCTTTTTGAAAATATTATAGGAGTTAATACATTTATATTTAGATTGTAGGTTGTTCCAAACATCAACTCCTTTGTTAGAAAGAGTATGTTTTACATAATTCATTCTTTTATAAGATTTATATAGCTGAGACACGTTTCTTGTGTTATGTTGATGAATTTCATTAATATATATGATATATTTACAAATATTTCTGGTAAATTCTTCAAGTGGTGATATTGAAATATTAATAAACTAGTTAGATAGTCATTCAATTTATAAATGTTTAATATTTCTAGGTCCTTAAATATTGGTTCAGTGTGTTCAAAGTAGGATTTACATGTTACTAGCTGAATAATCTTCTTTTGAATATTTAATAATTTTTCAGTTCTTTTTTTGTATTACCCCATATCAGATTCAAGCCATAAATCAGATATGGATAGACATTAGTCTATCCACTATAAATTATCTATATATTATATCTATATTATAAAATATCATAAATTATAAATTATCTATATATTATATCTATATATCTATAAATTATCCACAATAAATTAGTTTTAAAGATTTCAGGTTTGTAAAATGCCATATTCTAGCAATCACTGATGTAGATTTTATGATTTTTTTTAATATTAAGTCCAGGTGGTTATTCCATGTTAAGTATTCATCAATAACCATACCCAGAAATGTTGTCTTTTTAACTTGCTCAATATTTTAATTGTTTAATGAAATTTTAAAATTTTGTTTCTACTTTGTCTTTGAGGACCTAAATGAAAATAAACTTTGTTTTTGTAGTATTTATATTTAGTTTATTAGTATTTAACCAATCAGCTACTTTGTTGAGTTCTACTTCAATTATTTTATTTAATGTTTTAAGGCAAGTGTGACTATAAAATACAGTTGTGTCATCTGCAAATAATATAATTGAAATAATATTAGGACAATTTTGAATATCATTTATATATAAAAGGAATAATAATGGTCCTAGTATTGATCCTCAAGGAACACAGCTTGTGATTGTCATTTCTTTTGATTTTACTTCATTATACTTTACAATTTGCTTTCTGTTCTCCAACTAGTTTTCAAACCAGTTCTTGCATGTTCCCCTTATGACTTAATATTCTAGCTTATTAATCAGAATCTTGTCATTAATTGTATCAAATACGTTTGATAGGTCAAGGAGAATACCAATTGTGCAGATGCCACGATCTATTACTTTTGTAATTTTGTCAACAAGGTCAATAATTGCATGTCCTGTTGATCTGTTTTTTCCAAATCCATATTGATGTTTTGATTAGATTTTTTTTATGAATTTGATACATTAGTTTCTCTAATAATTTTGAAAAGCAGGAAATAACAGAAATAGGTCGACAGTTTTCAAATTTATTATTTTCATTTGCTTTGTAAATGGGAGTTACTAAGGCTATCTTTAGTCTGTCAGGGATAATTCCATTTACAAATGTCAAGTTGAATATATGTGTAAGTGGTTTAGGAATTTCTTTAGGAATTTCAGATAATTTTGATTTTCTTCTAAATCTAGTAAATGCCTGCATTCAGAGTCGAGGTTATTATCAGCAAGCATGTATGTTGGACAGAACTGGGCCCATCAAACTAGTTCTGAAAACGATGAGACAATTTAGGAGCTTTTATAAGATTTTTCGAATTTTTTCCACTTGGGCTTGAGGTAGGCTACTTTAGTGATTTATTTACGGTGTCCATGGCATGGAACAAGGCACGTTGGCGACTGAAAACAGTCAAGTAAAATTTCAACCACGATTTTCATACTTTAGTTTACATTTCTATACGGGTGACCGGCGGGGTAGTTATTTATTCCATATTGAATATTGCCTTTCCGTTTTCTCAGGTTGTAAACTTAATAGCCAGGGTATAATTCTGTGACAACGCTATGTTATGTCGTGTGTACCTCTACGTTATATACATCTGTGCAGAATAAATGGCTTGGCAGTAACACAATAGCAAGCTAAATTAGTTGCTAGTCCAAAAAAATTCAGGATACTTACTCCATATCCTGGATAAGCCATCGATATTATTCTTGCTCTAAACCGTAGTACAAAACTGTAAATTAATCACGAACTGTATCAACACACCCTTAGTTGAGAGCACGATTAAGGCTTGCAGGCCTAAGTCAAGCTCAGCGGTCTCCGCTAATTTCACAATGATGGTCGTTGAGTCGATGATGATTAAACGAAGATAATCTGTCCATAAGACAATAAAAGTATCGTATTTATCCTATTCCAATGTATTTATCTGCCCATGCCAGACCAATCATTAGCGGATAAATACATTGGCTTGTATTCCTCATTTCTTTTTAGTTAGAATTTTTCATTTATTATTTTTATAATGACATTTTCTTTAAGGTTTTTTTTTCTAGCACGGACGGATAAAAAAAAACATTGGGTAGTATCCCTTGTTCCCTAGGGTTTTCTTTTGTTTTAACCTGTTGCTTATTACCTTTCGCGTATTACCATTCCCTTGGGGCCTCTACCGGATCCTCCTCTTTTCGGTTAACTAATCGGCGTTTTAAAATAGCAAGTGACCATCCATTATTAACTAGTTATTATCTATTATTAAATCCTATTACTCATCTTTTTGTCACATGATTTCTTCTCACTATAAAAACTCCACCTACTTTTTTGCATTTTACGATTCACTCCGACGAAGGGCCTTCGCTCGAAACGTCAGTTTCTCCACGTTTAAGTTCCGGCAGTTTCCCAATCCTTTTGGTTACCTACAAGCCCATTCTACGGTGGCCCAGAAGGGTCAGGCATAAATAATTAAAACTTACTGCAAATAATATACAGTTGCTACAAATAAAAATGATTTGCTGCAAATAAAAGTGATTTGCTGCAAATAAAAGTGAGTTGCTGCAAATAAAAGTGAGTTGCTGCAAATAAAAGTGAGTTGCTGCAAATAAAAGT
>JBAHVQ010228793.1:0-10446 GCA_036872915.1 Nanipora kamurai
GAAATGAGGACTGGGGGCCACTCTTAAAGAAATTGGAGAAGGTCTTACAGGCTTGGGCGCACCGTAAATTAACGCTCTGGGGACGAAGTTTAATAGTTAATTCCTTGGGCCTCAGTACTTTTTGGTATCTGGGGTCCTGTGTTAAAATTCCAAACGACATAATCGCTCAAATTAACAGTCAAATTTTCTCATTTATTTGGAACAACAAGACGGAGTGGCTCCGCAGGTCTTCGGTGATACAACCCCACAACCACGGGGGATTGGGGGTTGTAGAAGTGTCTTGCAAGTTGTTGTCTCTGTTAACGTTATGGGTGAAGTGCTTCTTTTTTGGCGAGGACAGGCATTGGCAATACTTCTTCCGACACCATCTCCTCCGGGCTTTTCTGGCAGAGCCGATCAAGCGCGTCTTTGGCTTAACTTTCGTCGGTCGCTCCACCTTAAGACGTCTACCAACATTTTATTGTAAAGTGATCGAAGCGGGTGGCCACCTAGAGGATTCTTCTCCCGTCATCCCGCAACTGGGACCCCTAGAACAAGCAACAGCTCGATCGATATACCGATCGCTTACCACCACCGAACCACATCGGTGCGTCTCCAAATTTCGGAGCCTGGGTTCCATCGAGTGGACTTCAGTATGGAGGAATCTGAACTATCTCCGTTTCAATCGGTCAGCGCAAGAAACTTCCTGGAAAATCGCTCACGGAATTCTACCTACCGCAGACCGTCTTGTTCGTTTCGGCATGCCGGTGAATCCTTCATGCCACTGCGGCGCTACAGAATCCATGCTGCACCTTTTTACCCAATGCCCTCTCTTCCAAACCCTAATTAACTGGTATTCCTCCCTCTTACAGAAAATCCATCCAAACCTGGCTCAACTTTCTACAACGGACATCCTCTTTGGTCACAGCAGATCCAAAAAAGTACCGCCTGGCCTAATCGCCCTCCTTGCCTTGGTTCGTCACCGGATATGGGTATCCCGAAATACCTTCCGTTTTGAAGGCTTTCAGCCGGATCCCCAGAGTGCGTTGAAGAGAACAAAATCCTCCTTACGGTTTCTCTTGCGCATTCAGCAGTGCCACTGTCCATCTCTCACCTTCGAACGTGAGTGGCTTGCCGGGGGAGTCCTCGGATCTTTGCATCTGGATGGGTCTTTCTCTTTCTCCGCGGAGGTGCACTCCTAGGTAACACACACTACTAACCAGACAAAGTAAGTAAAATAAGCTAGTTTAAGCTAGACAGTAACCTAATTTTTGCTCGGATAAGTCTGCGGACTTTTTTTGCATTGTCACTCCAGTCACCTTTCAGTCTCCACTTCATTAGCCGCAGTAGCGAGGCTTTGATACTTCAGTGCTCAGCTACTGTCGCCGTACCACCTGGTTGTTTCAGGCACCGGAGGGGAGTTCGCGCCTCCCTTTGTCTGAATACCGAGTGTTAAGGTACCTCCGCAGGGCACTCCTAAAGCTGTACGGGAACGAAACCCAAATCAAGATCAAGTGTAGTATTATGCTTAAAAATCTGCCAGAAAATGTTGTTCCAAGAATGTTTCCAACTCCCCCAATCCTAAAGGTCCAAATTATGGCCTTTATTGCCAATATCAACTATTGAGATATAAGCCCTGGACACTAACCCAAAACAATGCATGGGGTGACCAGGAGCCAACTGATGAGGTTTTGATAACCAAATGGAAAGAGTTTTTACAAACTCCTTCAGGTCACCGATGCTTCAACATATGTTGGATGCAGTTCTGAAAAATTCACAACCTGATTTGAGTGCTAAAAAAGATATGAACAAGATCATGATAAAAACAATTGGAGAAAGAGATTTTAGTGCACGAGAAACAATGCATTTATTGCTTTACCTAAAATTACACAGCACAATTTTTCAAGTATTACCAGTTAACGTGAATGGCCCTCAAAAAGTAGAAACAAATAAGCAAGAAACAGACCGTTACACTAAGAATTCCTTACTAGATATATATGCCAATCGTATAAATTACAAGCAGACATTTCCTTTCATAATGAGTGTTACTCTCATTGATTTTGCCACTAAGTATACACTTAAAAAGGGAAAGCTGGTCAAGCAGTCTTGTAATGTTGCCCCAAGACTTTTTCCAAATTACTCTTCAAATCCCAAGGGTGACAATTACAGTATGTTTTGCAAATATCAATTGCTAAAGTACAAACCATGGAAGAATTCTCAACATGATGCTTGGGGTAAAGATAATCCAGAAGACTGCACTCTCATAAATGCATGGCATGAATTTTTGAAATTACCATATGCCGAATAGCATATGCCTAACTTGGCAGAGAAAATGCAAAATTTGCTAGATAACATTGAATTTTCAATTGATGAATCATCAGAAAATGAAAACCAGTCTCAAGAAGAATGCATGATGCTATCACAATTTCATAGTTTTATGAAATTGTTGCTAATAAAATAGCAACAATTGGCACTTAGACTATAGAAAGTATAGTGAAAAGGATATAGGAGAAATGCCCCGCTGGATTAAAATGAAAAGGGATAATTCTAGTCCAGTTATTAGGGAATGTCAAAAAACTGACACTAACAGTTTCAGTGAAAAACAGAAGCTTGCGTATGACATAGTAAACCATTACAAGTTACTAGGTGAATCTAAATCAGCACTTCTGATCATAATAATTGGTGAAGCAGGGCCTGGCAAGAGCTGTCTTATAAATGCCATTTCTAACTATCTTAAAAATAAATGTGTTATTACTGCAACAACCGGTAAAGCAGCCTTCAATATCAATGGTGTGACCATTCATTCTTTATCGAAGCTTCCCATAGCTAGTCAGCATCAGAAGGATTTATCTGGGCAAGCTCTTGTTAATTTGAAAAAACAGTTAATGGGTATTAATTATCGTCTGATTGATGAATATTCTATCCTTGGTCAAACTACAATGGGCTTGATAGATAGACGATGCAGGCAGGCTACTGGGGTAAAAGATCAATTATTTGGTGGTAAATCAATAATTTTGTTGGGAGATGCTGGTCAATTGCCTCCAGTTTGTGATAAACCACTATATCATTCATAACCATCTAATGAATTAAGACAACAGGGTTATTTGGCATACCAAATGTTTAGCAAAGTTGCAATTTTAAATGTTAATCGAACAGTTTAAGGCTCAGAACGTAACCAAATATTGTTTCGAAACTTATTGTCACGATTGCAAAATGGTGAATCAACTCATGCTGATTGGGAGCATTTGCTTACAAGACGACAGCTTACTTGTGTGGAAAACCTAAGTGATTTTCAAACTGCCACCCGATTATATTATAGCAATGAACAAGTAGCAAGGTATAATTATGAGCGCTTAATGCAACTAAATATGCCAGACACTCTAGTGAGAAGGTAAAACATGTAAGTTCTCAAGACATGCTTGGATTGCAGCCAATGTTACTTATCTGTACAGGAGCTTGTGTTATGCATACAATGAACCTGTGGCCATCAGTTGGTTTATGTAATGGATATACAGGAAGAGTTGTAGATATTATTTATGCACTAAACCACTATACGGGTCCCATCTTTTCAGACCAGCCATCATGTGTTCCTATTCCAAATAACAGCTACTGTAACTACAAGTAATTCAGTGCACGAAAGGCAACAGATACCTTTAAAACTGGCATTGGTAAATGTGTCATTCCATTCTGGTTGGTTATCAAAATTTTTCCTGCACTTGCCCACTTTAGTTCTCAACCGATAGCAAAGCATTCATTTGCAGTCATGAAGAGGTTAACCGGCAGCACTTCCCTACCTATTGGTATCTTAGTTTTAAGGCGTAAATCGCGCATACTATACGCCTTATTCATAAATGGCGGACGCGCGGTTTAGACTTGAGCCGAGTTCACCAAAACGAGGCTTAGGAGGCATCGCTCAATCTAATGAAACTGTAAGTTTTGTTCGAAGGTTTGTGGAATTATTGACTGTTTATACCGCAGTTAAATTGAGGATCAGTTGATGTAACGTAGTTTGAAGACCTGGGCAAATGTTCTGTTGTAAAAATGGCGGTGAGTTTTGCAGTTAATTCGAGTCAAGACGATATTCCTGGAGCATCTTTAGAGGGAAGAAACCCAGCAGAGCTCAACAACGATGCCCTGAGGTTTTGGCTAAAATGTAGGGGAGATAAATGCAAAGGGCTGAAAACAAAGGCTCAGCTATTAAAACGGTCGGTTTATATGTAACGATCAATAGCCAAATATAAGTAGTAATCTAAACTTCTTATGTTGAGCGAGTTAAATATAGTTTGGTTTTGATATCTGAGTAAAATACACATGAATTCGAAAATTTTTCTCCAGTGTTGATGAATATATCAAATTGGGGTTAGAAGACACGATAGTCAATCCTGATCCAGATTTAACTTACATGAAGAGGAAAATTGCTAGAGAGCAAGCAAGCAGCAGCCATGAGACTGTAGCAAGTACTTCTATCAACGCCAGCGTACCTATGTTTCTCAGCGTCAAGTGAACATAAAGATCAATTACCCGACAAGTGGATGGGGGAACTCACAGCAGAAAATGCTCTTTTTCTCCTTTGCCGAGATGGATAAATTTGTTGCACTAGCTGGAAAGAGTTTGGGCTGTGCCGTTAAGAAATCTTTTCCAGCCGGGCTCAAAAAAGCTGCAACATTTCTAAAGGATGAATATCTTAAGAACGTTGAAAGCTACAGTGACCAAGGGTACTTTTTTATGCGTTGCATATGTTATCAATCCTTTTGAAAGAACGATCCCCCTCATAATGTATTTTTAGCATTATGTATTGTCTCAAGTGAAGTGCAAGATTCCAAATGTTTGTGTGTTGCGGGTTCCTTGGGCTGCCAAATCCATTCTTTAGCCTCCCTGGCGGGAGGCAGCACACTAATCTTGCAGTGTCTAGTCTCCTCCCGCGAACTATGTAAAGTGCTGGCAAATTTCGATGCGTGTTTGTTTGACAGAGCGCTAAACCATAATACCATAATTACTGTAAAAGTTAACGCGGGCACTCTACACCTCATGCTTTTTTTTTCTGCGAGAACAAGCGAACGTTTTCGGTAAGTAAAGAAGTTTTATTTTGTTTTCCTACGGTTAAAATAATGCCGCTTTTTACCAGTGGAAGTGTCCATCAACGTTTTAGTACCGATTCTTGTGGAAAACAGTGCACATTTATTAGTCTAATAGCTCCGTTTGTTGAACAAACAATTCCCGTGTGCGAATGGAACTGTCAAAATGTCGATAACATGTTGTCACTTGGAGATCACATGCACCTTCACGCTCTTAAAAATCAGCTTATCCCGAGCACAGAACATTTGTCAGTAACCAACTTACCGAGTGTACTTGGATGTGGAAAAGATTTTAGATGTATTTTGACAGCGTTAAGTACCAGTAATACGACTACTCAGACGATCCATTCAAACCGTGATCACACCATATATGGGATTGACATTGATGCTGGTTCTCGGTTGCGTATGAAAAATACCCCATATCATTTTGTTTATATAAAAAATAATTATCTACCCAAAGAGGTAGAGCCCATTGTGGCCAAAAATAGCATAACTGCTATTTTGCAAAATACCAATCTACCTATCAAGGTAGAGTCCATTGTGGCACAAAAAGAGACCCAAATTTGGCATGTTAAACATGGACAGTACTTGCAAGGTTTCGTTGCAAACAACGATGGAGTTGAGTCTGTTGACACTCCTTACGTTACACTTCATTCAGTGCTGATGGCGACTTTTTCACAATATAAATATGCTATATTCATATTGCAAGGCTATATGTTAGGTATTATTTTTGGAATAGCTGTTGTTATGTCTTATGAGAATATTGATGGTTTAGAGTATCATTTGCACTCTTTGTCATATCCTTTAAACCAAAACGCATTTGAGATCACACCAGTTGAGTTTGTGCAATTGAACCATGCCTGTCATGATTATAGCATGAGTGAAAGTAATTTGCAACTTGAAAATGTTATAGTAGAAACAGAAGCCCAACAGCTAATTAAAAGGGCAAAAGCAAAAGAGTATTTAAATCAATCTTGTTCAAAAGAAACTGGACTTAAAAAAGCAAAACTCTATACAAATAGGAAACGCTCATTAGAAACTGATCTAGAGAGGCAAAAGAGGCTTGAAAAGAATAGACAAAACATGAAAAGGCGTCGTCAGAATGCAGAAACACAATGCAGACTTGAAGAGGAAAACCTGTCTGAAACTGTAGTAAATCAAGAACAATATCTGAAAGAATTTGGTGTTGTCAAAAATGGTTGTCTTCATAAACAAACCTGGGCTAAAGCTAACGTAAAAAAATTGGCTAAAAGTACTTGGTATTGTATATATCAATGCTGTGTTTGTAAAGAAGCATGGCCATTGAAGTCAAGGCTAAACTGCAGAATACCCATCCACTCGGACTCATTGACTACGTATCCACATTTTCAGTGGATACGCGGATACACGTTATGAAATTATGCCATATCTTAGCTATAATTTTCATTTGAAATGTTAAACAGTGAGGTTTCTTTACATACATTGTATTCTGTCGTAAATCTCTATTCCGATTTCCGACTTTTATTACATTTGGCATTTTACAAGATGATTGTAATTTCCGGCAAAAGAAAAAAAAAGCCATATTTATGATGGATAACGACAGGAGAACATGAATGTTAAACGAAGTTACAAACTGAATATAATACGACAATACGATGTTTTAGTGCCATAAGGAATATATCAAATATCCTCCTTTGAAAAACCACGCAAAATTGAATACATTTTCGCAGGCAAAATATGTATGTAATTGCCTCGTTCTTTCAAAAACCTCCCAGAATTGGACATGGAATTATTTACCTTCCTCAAGCTGCGCATAACTTAAGAGGGAAATATCGAATTGCCTCGTTCTTTTAAGAACCACGCATATTTTAATATATTGTGTTGTCAGTGTTTAGTCATGTACCAAACGCATCACTGCATGCCTAAAATATACTCAATTAAGGATGATAATATTTACATTGAATATAGGCCTACATGTTTTACACCAATTAAAAAATCGGAATATATTTTTTTTACATCCGAAAGAAATATTGAAAACAAGTCTTTTCCCTTATGTTCGTAACGCTATAAAAACTCAGCTAAATGCAAGGAGAACGCAATCTTTCGAACACCAAATGATGGCAGCTTGCATTTTGTCTGTCTCCAATGCCCTTCAATCTTGTTGGTATGATATCCTTCATTCTTAACAAACTCTTTGGAATGATTGACTAAACGATGTTCATACCCATGTTTTTCCAAGTTTATATATGCTTTCCAACAGTCTGATACTATTGTTGATCCTTTTGTGATATGGCTTTCAATTATCGGCAACAAAGTTGACTCGTCTCTTTTTTCAACGGCTACCATAAAACTTCTTGACTCCTCAATTCCCCCCAAAACCCACTGACCTTCCACATGATGTCCCCGATGATATTTTCTCTTTCCAAATTTACGTTCATCAATCTGCACAATCTTGCCAGGACCGCCAATTGGATGTTCGCACCCCATAAGTGTAACTTCGCACGTTTCTCGACAAAAGTTATCCCAGTCAACTGCTGTATGAGCAGCAACGTTCAACTCGTGTTGTATTTGCTCCTGTCTCACATCGCGGCACCACCAATAAGTAAACTTTAACACTTCTTCAAGGGTCATGTTGCTTTTTTCAAACCAGCTACCTTTTCGAATTGATATCTCCACCTTATGCCTCTTGCAGTTCACGGTTTTACGGCATTCCCATTTGTACTCATCAGAGCGATCTTCGCATTTAACGAGTTTCATGGGTTGGTCACAATGATAACAGAGTCTACTTTTTGCTATTAGTCCTTCATCCATACACCATTGTATGATTTCCTCATTGCTTCTTACAACTTCATCTCTTAAACAATCATATGTCCAGTGTTTTAACTTTTCCTCACGACTATAACTGCGATGCTTTTCGTCTCCACACTGTGCACCCACACTTTTCACTTCTGATGATGAAAGTCCTACTTGCGTTTGAGCATGCTTCTTCCACTTTTTGGTAGATTTGATACACACTTGAACTGCCTTCTCCATATTTGTCAATGAAATATCCCTTCGCTTTTTCTTAATTTTACAGCGACCTCTGTTAGAGGCAAGTTTCACAATATCTCATTACACCATGATATGAAATCTTACCTAACGAAAACGGTAATTACTTTTCAAACAAATTCCTTACCTGACATGTCACGTATATCATATTGCAAAGTTTAGCATCTCAATAAAGAGAATAATCCATAACAGTTTTCATTCTTTGACGGTTAAGTGGATGATCCGTAGAACCTATCACTCCTCAACAGTTAAGTAATACATCCTCGATACATCAATTTAAACAGTCGATATGGCAACGAAAAATCCTCTCACAAAAATTACTTGCCAACATGAAGTCACATGGACGCAGTTGCACAAAAGAACATCAGATATCCCATATACGTTTCAACAACTTCTTCCCCATCATATCGAGACCTTTTACGCCAAAAGGCCTCGTCTGTCAATACTTCCATTGGATACATCGTACCTGCGCTGCTTTCAACAACAGCTTTCTTGTCAGCGAAAAATGGGTGCACAATTGCCACTATTACATGCGAACGATTATTATTATTGTTATCATGAATATTTACACGCAGGATGAAAAACACTTCAGTAAAAAATTACTGCTATTACTGTGTGTCCTGCAATTATGTAATAAATTTATTACTTTATTTTTATGCATCTGTAAATTTTTTTAATTTCACTAGTTCATGATGTTTGCAATGCCCCAAGAAGACAGCCAACGTGTGCCGACTTCCCACTCACTGCGTAGCCACTCTGTACTGCATCTACATTATCATTACGTCATTTTAATTCCAACTCACTGCGTAGCCACGTATCCACTAAAGCACTATGTTTCATAAGTGGACGGGTATTCTGCAATTGCTCAACCTAAATCCCCACATAGTTACATGTGTTCTCGTTGCTCTAGAGATAAGAAGTCTCCTAAAAGTTTTCAGACCACAATTCAATGATTCCTTCATCTGTTTCACAGGAGTTAAAAAATCTGACACAGGTTGCGGAAATGTTAATTGCTCGTGTTTTGCCAATTATGCGAGTTTATATCAAACCAGGTGGCCAGCATGGTTATTCGGGACAGTGTATCAACTTGCCAAGTATCTGCAAAGATATCCTAAAAACTTAGCTGTTATTATTGTAAAAGTAAAAGGCAGAGATAACACGTTTAAGGATGTGAATGCCAGAAAACAAAAAGTTCATGATGCTTTATTGTGGCTGATACAACACAATCCACGTTATTCTGAAGTAACAATTAATGAAGAAGCGTTGAATTCTTTGCCTGAAAATAATATCCCAGTAGATCTCTTAACTCTTGAAACTGAAGATGAAATACTGTCACAGGATAGTTTTATGCCTGACGTAGGTCCTCCTACCAGTAATTCCTTGGAAGACAGTGTGTACAATGACTATACTGACATGAGCAGTTTTTTTTATCTGTTGGTGAACAACAGGAACAAGAGTAAGAAGCTGTTAGAAACCAGCTTTCCGATAATGAACCAATGCCTTGGCCTACAATTGAAAATGAGCCCATAAATCACATCTGGCCACTATGGCATTTCCTACATTATTCCCTTATGGGAATGGTGATCCCACTAATCTAGCTCTCGTGAGAGATGTTTCTCTGCAAGAACGAGTTAAGCATCTTTTGAAATATGCTGAAGTTATAAATGGTAAATGGGTATACCGTTTTGCTAACCACCCCAGATTTTCCTATTGGGCTTTTTATACGATCCAAAGAAAACGAATCTTACAGCAAAACGGAATTTTTCTGAAACAAAACCCTGGTGAAGCACATCTCACCATTGATGAGCTATGTGAAATGGTTGCCACTAACAACTCAGCAACCTTAATGTCTGAAGTCTCCAGATATGTTGGCAATATTGCTGGCGCAAATTCATATTAGAATAAAGAGAGGAGCTAAAAGCTATTATAACAAATGTTGGTGCACCGATATTGTTTTTTTTTTTCATTTTCATCAGCCGATATGCATTGGCTCTGTTTAGTGCAAATATTGAAAATGGTGATGCAGCCAGTGAGACAAGACGGCAAAATGTGATTAACAATCCCCATATTGCAGACTGGTTTTTTAACCAAAGATTAGAAAGCTTTGTGAAACACTGGCTGTATAGTACACTTCGTGCAAAATGGCACTGGTTACCAACGAATACCAAGGTAGAGATAGTATCCAATGTTATGGTACTGCTAAATGAAATAATGACTCAGGTTTGTGTCAACTTACTCAGACTGCTTTGAAAGGTTTCTTAGCACAAAAAATTAAAAATGAAATTGACTGCTGTAACACAACTGAATTAGACCAGGACATTCAAGCTGGTCAAAAAGCTGCTGACATAGTATGTCAGTATGTTGA
>JBAHVQ010228844.1:0-10440 GCA_036872915.1 Nanipora kamurai
ACCGATAGCAGAAAGTATAGGTCTGAAAGGAAGGTTAGCCTTGTGCACCTTAGGTAAGCCGTACAAGATACCTGGTTACGAATTACTGGAAACGAATTACTAGACCCTACTGCTGACGAATTTGCAGTGGTGTTTTAGCACGCCGATAATTGTATCATTAAAGATAGGACGTGCCCCCCTGCTATTTGACATGTTACACATGTAAAAAGAAATTAACCGAAAGTTGATTTTTTCACACCAGTGACACGGTAAAAAATATTCTAGAAGATATGAATATTTGTACGGTGGTCTTCTAAGAAGTGACCCATGAACCTCGGCAGTGCAATAAAACTTTGAAGCCTTTGACGATATCTAAGAGAAAAACAACGCCCACAATAAACCAATAACAAAAGCGCATCTGCTCAATTTGATCGCTGGATTAAAACCTGTAGCATTTCTGTGTTAGAAAATGCCTTGCCTATGTCACGATCGCCGAACTTAAGTTAAAGTAGAATGAATCTATTCGATCATATTTAGGATCTCTGACGTTTTTATCCACAGATACACTGCCCGATCATTCATGGCTGTGAAATAGACCTCGTTATTTGGGGATAAGAGACAAATGGCAAACAGTCATCAATAGTACTGTCGTAAACCGCTATAAGCTGTTAATGGATATACCTTTCATGTACGGTGTAAAAGCGAAATAGCTAACCATCGTAATCAAAACATGAAGATACAACGAGCTTTATCTTCCGTTTACGGATTATTAGTAACGGTTTGTGATGCTACTGGGAGAGAAAAATAAAGGATTAATAAAACAGAAATCTGTTTGAGGTTAACGACAAGAAATGCAAATTGTTTGCGAATGACTATTCAACTTTAGGGAAAGAAACCTTGAGGGTGCGAAATAATCTCATTGGATAAAAGGAGGGTGCTCATGGAGACCAGAAAAATGGCGGTAAGATAAGCCTGCAGACGTGAGTTATTGGACTCATCCAAGTGGAATTGAAATAATTTCTGTATGTCGTATAGTGAACAACTGATACCTCATTCTTTAACTGTTATTTAGTAAACTTTAACAGAACTTTAAACCACTATCCATTGTTCCTTCACAAGGTCGTGTTATTGTTTTTGAAGTCGGTGTTTTAAATACCAACCCAATGATCGGGCAAAGCATTTTCCTGTGGGTACTTGTGGCATAAGTGACCGTAGAAATTAAATCTAATTGAGAAATCCGATTTCGATTAACTTCTATGCATGTGGAAGTTTTAAAGCCACGATAAACGACATCCGGAAAAGGCAAAACTTGTCTTTTGAATTATGGAGTGAACTTGAATGACCGAACTGCGAATATCAATCGATATCTTCCTAAAACTAGGCAAGTAAGGGAGGAATTGTTCTACTTGTTTTGGCTAAGCTGGTTTGTTGTTTAACTGTAATTTAAGTTGATCTCTGAGTTGAACACCACATGCCTTTGCCGCTATGATAAATTATGTGATATCCGTTTAAATTAGTCATTACTTGCCATCTGTCAACAGCTTCATAAGTTTGCTACGGATAAATTCGCTGACCGGGAGTTTGAAATGGTCGTCGGTCGAGTGTCTGTAAAGAGATTTATTGAAAGCTGCACCGTCGGCGCCAATAAACAAAATGCTTTAAATTCTATGGCCATGAAGCAAACCGTACACGCTATACTCAGGGTATTCTTCTTTCTGCTAAACGCTTCCAAACAACTCTAGCTGGTCAGTTAACGTTTCCCTTTAAATATACAGCCCAAAGTTCTATGTGCTATAAGAGCAGACATAATGCTGAAAACGTAGAAATGCTGATGTTCACGTCCTGTGTAGAGTCAGAGCGGCATGAAGAATACTCTTGGTGCCATAAAATTATTAATTTCTTTTGTTTTTATAAGAGAAGTCATTGTAAAGCTTTAATTGAACGAGAATGCATATCACCGCAAGTTTTAGCTTGTACTTCGTTTGATCGCCAACTTGCTGGGACTTGCGGTGGTTTGCGTTAGCTTGTCACGAAATAATTGGAGCTTGTTCAAATTTCATGCCATATTTGACGTGTTAACAGCCATTCTCAAACAGATCATGAAGAGAAAATTTCCATGAAAAATAAGGTAAAGTAGTAATGAGGTTATTACACTTAAACGTTTTCCGCCAGTAACAACTTTCGAACTAGCAGAAATACAGAACTTGCAGCGACTTGGACCACCGTTTGACTCGTGTCATTGCAAGCTGTCACAGGTTAACTTGTGTTAACTTGCGTTCTCATTTGATAAGGCTTAAATCGCATCGTCTTTTTGGTAACGTGACGAGGATCGTGGGTAAAAGGTCATACGGTTTAAAGGTTGTGGCGGATCATAGATAATATCGTGGGGCATGTATGTATCGTTCTCCGAAATTATGTAAAAAGTCATGCCAATGAAATTATACCAAAAGCAAAGCTAGTAAATAACCTCAATCTTAACTTGTTGATTTTGCAATGTTTGTCTTCTCATTAACTCTAATCCCTAAATCGAATGAACGAAGGTTCGGGAATTCTTTAGAGTTTATTTCAATTTGTCTGCCTCGGTTTAGCGTTTAAAAATAATAACTGCACAATTCTATTGTCCTGTTGTAAGTGGTTGTGATGCTTGGGTTAATGTTGCCTCAGATTGGAAGAGTGAAACTCTTATTCAACATCGTCTGGCCTTATGGCTGGTGGTTTGAATACCATCTAGGCTGTGTAATGTTGCCTTTTAATCTATTAATCTATAACCAACATACTCATATAGGTAAATAGTCTAAAGCAACCTTAAAGGTCATGCACAAATCACGGACTTACGAACGGAAGATTCAAAAACAAAATCATTGATTTATTAAATGCATAGCCTTTTGTAAAAATTTTACGTTTGCATGCCCTGACAGAGTTGTTGTAGCATTCGATTATTTGTAAAGTTATTTCTAAATCTTGATAAATTTGTCTCTCAAGTAACTGTTTTCGCAAGTAATCGTAGTTCACCCTTTCCTATTACAAATATTTAAGCACAAATAAATATCTCCTCGAATTTTTATGCCCTAATCGTGTTAAATTTCTCACTGCTACTTGTTTAAAACAAAATTCTCTTGGTCATCCAACACTTGGACAAACTTTTCTCCGTCGGTTTTAGAAATCAGAGCGAAATTCACAAAAAATCTTTCCCTGAGTTTGGTAAAATTACGTTTCGGACTATATTTGAACTGCTTATAGATAGCCGAAAGGGTTTGGAAAGGTGGAAACTGTGAGAACTTAACCCTTTCCTGACTGAGGGCTTTCTCTTTGACGAGTAAAATCGTCTGGCATTAGCCAGAGTAAAATACTGACGTCTCCATTGGTCATTGAGGACCTATACAGCCAGGAACGAGTTAAGTGATGTGGAAAAATTCTTCTGAAAAAATGTGCTCGGCACCTATGCACAATATAAATAACAGCTGTGATCACGTGTATAAATATTGTTTATAAATAAACGAATTATAAATCAAATCTAACTCATAGAAATATGTATTATCAAAAATATTCATTATATAACAAAATTCCATTATATTACAAAACTCCATGGCATTGGAATTATTTTACTACACTCTTATGTAGTTACTACACTCTAATGTAAATCTGGAGATTTGTTTTTTCCTCAGCAACAGAAGAATGTTGAGGTATTTTGCCAGCTTTCCCCTTGTGTGGGGTCCCTGGGCGACGGCCCATGCCGCCCATCCTTGAACTCAGCCCTTCCCGTGCAACAATCAGCATTCTTTCCGGTGCTTCATTTTTCTGCTTGTGAATTTACCTAAGGTCGCGACCCTGGGTTTGTAAAGTGTACTTATTAGTGTCTTAATTAGAGAAAACCGATTGATATTCAAAATGTGCTTCACTTTCAACAAGTGTCTGTCAGAAAATAAACACGATTAGTGCTACGAAATTCGAGATCTCACATTGGTGTTTCAATACTTCGTCATTCATAAAAAGCAAGCGATCTCTTCCCAATGAGGAACGTATCAAGAGCAATACACACAAACCAAAGGAGGAACGAGGATTGTGTATGAAAATAGTTGCCTGTGGGACTGAAGTAATGAGAGTTAAAGAATACGAATCATTACTATAGATTGCCTCAAATTTATCTGCATAAAAGCAACATTTTCACTGAAGGTTATGTCGCTAATAGGTCCCCAAGTATAGTTTCAGGGTTACTTTTTTCGAACCTCTATTTTAAGGAAAAGTTCATAAATTTTTCCTGGCAATTTCAGCTTCACACATAAACAACGCAGTTCACAGTTGTTGACAGGTGTGAAAAATGTTGTGTTGCATCCCTTGAGCAATGTTGTGCTGTATCCCGTGACAGACGTTGTCAACAAAGCTGCTCAACCGCAGTAACCATATCGCTACAGCATTGTTCAACCTTTAATGCCGTAAAAATTTGATAACAAGATCGAACAATTATACTACCAATAGTAAACATGCTATTGGTTGTTCGATAAATTTTGTTTTTCCTTATTCAGACAACGTTGAGCAACCGTTGTTGCTTCGTCATTGACGAGTAATATTGTTGAAACAACGGTGAACAATACCGATGGTCCATCAATCCTTTTCGTTCAATTTTATAGCAACATTGTTCAGCTAACAATACTGCACAACAACTTGGGAAAGTTTTGCTTGTATAAACGAACGTCTTTCATAGGGTCTGTCGTGATTCTATAATCGTACATGCATAACATATGATGTATAACAATCTAACTACCCTGATGCTAAAAGACCCCTGAAGATTACACCGCCAAAGAACGAGATTACACCGCCAAAGAACGAGACATGGCACTTGACAACCACAACTCTGAATTCAGCTGCACGGCTAAACGTAAGGCTACATTAGACCACAGAATTGCAACGGTACGTCCCTGTGATGTGTCCTATGATATAGGGAAAGTTGTGTAATCGTAATTTTCTCCATAATTTCGAAAGCAGAAATATGACTGACTACGTTTTACTCCTGATCCTCGACCTCCAACCCACGATTTCCTACATACCCACGGCTAACGACCCGCGAACGTTTGCTACTCCCCACCAAACTCCCTTATGACCTGGTGAACTTCAACTGATGACATGTAATTAAAACTGTTAAAATGAAGGCTATTGTTATTAATCCTGCTCGACCTGACAGGCTATAAATTGAAAACACTGGAAGGTAAAGCAAGCAGTTACCTTTGACGAGCCTCGAGAAAACGTGGAGTTACATGAGATGGCGACACTTTTTACGGTCGTTATAGTCCTACTGAGCCTGGCGACAAGCATTACCGTTTCCTCTAGACAACGTTCTCGCGGTGGACGCAGAATTTTGAAACAAAGAGCCAAGGTTTGTGCGAAGTGTACTTACTCCTGCTGTGCTGTGTGAACAGCGAGTTGATCAGAGCCGATAAGACAGATATTTACTGAGTCAATACACTTATAAAGATAGTGTTACTTGTTTAGTCTTAAAATAAGCAAGCGCCACATAGTATGTACTCGCACCCGAAGCGAACACCAAATAAATGTCTTCAAGGTTTATTCGGTGCGCACTAAAGATCCATTCGTTAACAAAAATTGTGCAACTTAATTCTTTACGCTCGCACTGGAAACGTCATGAATGTCTTCTTATCTTAAAATCATTGGATTCTTTGATGTATTTTCAACCTGATGGAGAACTTTCAAAGCTAAGTATTTGGAGAAAAGCGTAAGAATATAACTTTACCATCTGGAATTCTGTTTCCTAAATCGGCAGCTAAAACTCGCTGAAGGCGCTGAAGGTCTTCTCTGTGGACAATAAATTTAGCCGTCTAATATAAATAAACTACAAGTACGATAAATTTTTAAAACACGTTTTTATACACAGAGAACAATTGCGCGTGGCGTTTCCTAAATTTAGGAACTCCCCATTCACAACCGACCCACATCTCGTTGCCCACTTGTCCAGTCCGAGTCGATCTTTGCGAGATAGTTACCTTTTTTTGATCAGATAAAAGAAACTTGTGCTCCATTAAACTGGTTCAAGTGGGTGTTGAAGCTTGCCATAAAAAGATTTTCTCATCTGAGTGTTTGAAAGAAGTCGACTCTCAATCGCATGCAAAGAGCAGCTTAACTTTCACTGGAAGCCAATTGGAACTTGTCATGTAAGGGAAATTCATTTGTTTTGAAGCTAAGTTCAGTTATTCAATTCTTACATTACACTGCATTTAATTAAATTATTGAAATGCTTTTAAACAATATCGTTGCGCACATTGAAAGCTCATCAGAGTAGATGGAATAAACTACATTTGGAAACAAAAATCATGTTCAACTACTATAATGAAAGTAACCAGAGCTCTTGCTATACAGAGATATCATTTGTAAACCAATTTCGGTAGCTCTTCAAGGTATTAAAAACAAAGCGTTATTTAACCCTTTAGATAAATAGCCATAGCAGTAAAGCACATATCCAGCCATTCGGTGTGACTATATGTTCCCCATAGCAATCGTTCAGCATACTTCTGACTTTATTCGTTCGTAATATTGCCAATGCACAATACACCAAATGCGAAATACTTAGTTCTGGATATAAGAGGATATTGGGTTTGTCATTCGTTCTTTTCACACATAGTTATCGAAAGAGGCTGTCACTTTGGTAGTGGGGTAGATTCTAATCTTTGGCGTGACAGAATTTTCATATCGTATCAAGAACTTATAACTACATGAAAGTAGCGCAAGAGTAATCACCTTACGGAAAGTTACTTGTATGTTATGTTCATATACGCAATAAGCGATGAGGTCTATGGTCACCCGTCGGCTTCTCCAAACGTCAAAGCAACAGGAATATCGGAGTACAGCCACACATCGACTGGATGCTATTAAATTGGCTTTAAACCTTTCTCAAAAAACGCGATGATTATTTCCTCAGCAATTTTAAGACACATTTAGCCTCAGACGCGGATTAATTCACTTCCGAAACTGTAAAAAAATCCGTTGCACTGAACTTGTCTACCATATATTACGTCCTAGACACGTTGCGCCTTTAACCTGTATTGAAAAAATAACATATGCGTTTTCGAGTATCATGCCAGTCTATGATGATTTGATGTTTACTGCATTTACTGAGTCTCTAACTGTACCCTGTTAAATTCAATGTTTAGTTGCCATTATTAAACAAGCAACTGCATGGCGCGTGTATGTCATACGACATCAATATCTTATCTTGAAAATAACCCATCGAATAAATAACCACAGTGTGTGTGGGTTTAGGTTCTGTTTTGGTGGCTTTAACTTCAATAGCTTTTCATGAAAATCTCTTAAACCCATATTGGATTCAATTAGGATATATGGACCTGTTTGATTCTAAATAGCCCAAACCTTTACCTTGCGTCCTGTGAGCTAATGTCGACCAGTTGCCTTGTCTTGTTGAAACGGAGTATAATACATTTGATTTTGATTATTATCTCACAGTCAAAACGTAATTAAAAGGGCTATTATATTAAAAGGTAGTCGTTACATAGCAGACGTGTTCAACTATAGGTCAATTTCCCTTATCCGGCATTTTTTCCTTGCTCAAGTGACTCATAGCTGGCCGACCCGTTAAATGGAAGAAAGTGTCATTGATCCTAGCACTACATTCGGATCAATTGTATAAACTTTGTTAATCTCTTTTCACCTGGCATGATGGGAATGAAGCACAAACTTAATAACAAGAGTGGAGGAGCAGATCGCTTCTACCGTTTGACTACGCGTAAGATTCTTTAAATATTAGTTAACGAAATTCCAGCAATTTCTTGGCCATCCTACTACATTCCTAAGAAGGCAATGTAAAGGCAAATTATATCACAATTTTGTTGCTGAATTGTCACTCAAACTTCGAACCAGAATTTCATTCAATAGCTTTTTACTCTGCGAAAAAGACTATATAATTTATAGGTTGTAATAAAATTTCCAACTTAGCAAAGAGAGAGTGGATTGCTCTGAAATTACATAATTTGATTTAAAAATATCAATCACAATATATCTAATCTAACCAGAGTAAAAATGTGGAAATGCAATCGTACTGAATCAAATTAGTAAGTTTTCAGGACTAGTAGATCTGCTGATTCATTTCAGAGTTGTCAGTTAAATATTCGAGTTATTGCTCACGTGAATAATTATTCAAATTTCAAATTTAAGGTTTTCAAGTCTGGCTTTTAACCCAAACCTGGGACACATAATCCGTTTTAATGAGAAATAATAAATTATATTTTGAACCTACAAGGTGTTAATAGGATATTTCAAAAATGTTTGTTTTGTCAGCGAGGAGCTTTACATATGTGTGTCATTAAGCACTTCCGAAATTTCCTTTTGACAATCTTTACAACTGTGCATGGGTTAAAATATGGATTACTGGATGAAAAAGATACCGAAGTCTCAGAATGGAAGGTTATTCACAGCTGGAGATCGATCGTCCTTTTACATCTACTGCACTTCAATCTATTGAAATAAGATGTGGTCTATCAGTAAACAGTACTCGTGAGGTAGATCCATGTATCATGCAATGCTTTCTGAAAAGATGATATTTTTGTCTGACTGTAGGTTTAGAAATCTTTAAATATCTACGAGTTTTTACGAAAATCCTATGAAAAGCATTTCAGCATCTTAATCTAATAATTTTACCTTCTTTTTATCGTAAAATCACCGATACATGGGAAACAGATGAAAATATTACTAAACACCAATTTTGAAAGTAGCTCTGACTACCTGGACAATTACTTGTAAATTTTTATTAGACCGAAACGATTAGGAAACTAGCGAAAATTAAAGTTTGTAGAACTAATCTTTTGAGCAGACCGCTTCATCAGAGTAAAAATTAATATTCGTTGAACTGAAGTTTCGAAAGGGTCTTAGCTCGAAAAGTCAGTTCTTTAATTTTCGGCAGTTTTCTAACTCTTCAGGTCTGATACACGTCGCTCTTTACTGCCTATTCAGCACTCTGTATTTATATCATTACAACTAAATTTTTTTAATCTGTTGAATTACCGTTTACAAATTGCGGTCTATTTAACTTACATGTCGGTGATTTGACATATTATATTTATCCGGTCTATCGAAAACGCAACAAGTATCCATCAGGGACACTGAGCACGAATAGTGAAAGTTATCGAATGCAAGTTTCTGTCACGAAAGTCAACACTCAAGCCATTTCAATCATTCTCACTATTGTATTGTCAGGCTTGTAAAAACGTGGATGACGCGAGTTCTAAATTCGAACCAAATATGTTTAAAGGACAATGCCACGATAGGAACAAATATCAAATTTTTGACATGCTTAAATAGAAAGATAATTAAAAACTTGGATTGTTTCTCGTGCTAATCCATGGTTCGTACATCAAGTCGTGACCTCATTGACTTCCGTGAATCCTTGGTATTTTGCTTGTTTATTTTTTAATACTAATAGTGTATCTGTGCCAAACAGTATTTGATTTGTGGAACAACATACGCGCATAATATAGGCAAAGAGATGACCTTCCTGTAGCAGTTTTTCCAAATTTGTTTACAGTGGTTTAATGCACCATTCCTATTCACATTCCTTTCTTTGTACATTTCGGTTTGATTCCTTTATAAATTTTCAATGTGCTGTTTCAATTTATACCTGCTGGTCCTTGATTTTATCCAAATCCTTGGCATGTTGTCACAGCAAGAAATCTTCGTAGGAAAGCCATAATAAATGTCATATTAAGCAGCCAAAACACTTTTAATTTGTTCAACTCAAAGAAGAAATGATTGATATTTCACACCAGTGATGCATGCAGTGGTTAAAAAATACTTGACTAAACTATAACCACATTTAAACGGCTTTGTATTGCATGGTGGCAAAAGTGACAATTTGGGCAGGTAAACGCTTTTAAATGTACCGTTTTTAGAAACGGAATTTCTAATTACAGATTAAACATACCCATCTCATATTTTCTGTGGACGATACATTCCACAACCTCTGCTGATAATTAGCTCATTATTTCTTAATTTTGCCCAAATAAATCGTTGGATACTCCTTCCTCATTTTGGGTAAATCATGTAAACAAGGATTCGCCCATGTAACTCCCATGCTATTAGCAACACATCTTGGCATTATTGGCATTAGTAACACATCAGACCTGTTTATTTCTAGATGATACCTGATGCTCTCTTGTAATTCTGTAACGTAGGTATTTTTTACCTCCGGAAAAAGTTGGAATGGAATTGTTTATGCATCTATGGAAGGTGATTAATAAGTCCATAAAATATAGCATAAAACAATTTAAGAATTCAATGTATATCATCTAAAAAAAACCAAAGTATATTCAGTAAGAGAAATAAGCCCTATAAATCTATAGGCTGCAAGTTTGGCAAATGTGTTATCAGCTATTAAAGTCCCAGGCAATTTGGTGTACATTAAGTCCGCCGCACAACCTCTCAAACTTGAACTTTTTTGCTGTT
>JBAHVQ010228855.1:0-10440 GCA_036872915.1 Nanipora kamurai
GGTGCGAGTTCAAATCCCGCTCGAGTCAACTTTTTCAGTTGACTTCAGCAGTGTAGGTTTAATGTGAATTTATCACTTAAGTAATAAATTAAGTTAAAATGGAAGCTGGTATATCCAAATGCGTTCAAAGACTCATCAAATTTTCGCTATGTTATGATTTGGCCAGGAATTTTATTTCCAATCAATTGAATTCCAGCAAGAACATTAGCCAGAGATTGACCAGGCGGGAATCTCAATTTTAATAGGAATATCAAACATCAAGAAGTTCAAAAAGTCGTCATCAGCCAGGAGTCCAACTCCTTTGGGTAGGGTAACTAAACAGTTGCAGCTATCACATGTTTCAGAAACAACAGGGAAAGGGAAATCGATTGATACATACACACAGTAAATTTTACAAAACAGAAACAATTTGTACCACAGACAATTCACATGTGACTACATGTAAATTTAGATATACACTGACTAGTTATACGTCTACACTTTTTGTATATTATTCTAAATTTATGCCATTTACTGCGTGGTACATAGGAGAGAAAGAGAGTCAATATTCTGAAATGGACAGGAGGATTGAAGAGGAAAGTAAAAAATCCACTTTTTTGTCTTTTCATGAAGATCTGTTAAAAGGTTGTCCAGACCAATGTTAAGGAACATGCATGGCACTATACGAACTTGATTTGCCATGTCAATTGGGAAAATTTTATTATTTATGCCAAGAACAGATATTTTGTGTAAATATATCATCTACATTGTTTGGAAACTAAGGTCAAATATATAGTTAGCTGCTGCTGGACTAAATTTTAAAGTACAGCGGTTTTCATCTTTCCACTTCATGTTGGGAATGCTATTGTGGCAGCAGATGAGCGCATGCAAAATTATCCGACACTTTTAAAATAATAAGCATCTGCCTCTTTACAGAAAATATCAAGATGCTTTGTATGAACAATGAGCCTGTGAAACCTTTCACTTTTTACTGATGTACAAAAGCATAAACTTCATACTGCAATTGTTCACAGTTAGAAGGCAGTATCCTTCTAAGTTGAAAAACAAAACTTGAAAAACAAAAAGTAAAAGAACACAAATAAAAATAAACATTCTTTTTCTGTGACATTGGCTTTGACTTTTACTTGTGCAGTCTATCTTTAAAAAGCCGAAACGACCCTACTTCTCATGCTGGTGAGTATTTCATGTTTTATGTTGTTTACCAGATGTACAGCTGTCAGCCTGCCAGCAGAATAATGTGAGGCAGTATGAATATTAAACTCCTGTGTGAATAGAGCTTAAGTCGTGAGGAT
This sequence comes from Nanipora kamurai, assembly GCA_036872915.1. Lineage (NCBI taxonomy): Eukaryota > Metazoa > Cnidaria > Anthozoa > Scleralcyonacea > Helioporidae > Nanipora > Nanipora kamurai. The sequence continues at coordinate 1,293 of JBAHVQ010228855.1, forward strand.
TTTCGGGCATTGAATGCATATTTCGGTGAAATAACCTTCGGCTTTCTCCTCTTTAAAAATAAAGAAAGGCCAAGGGGCACAGCTTGTGATCTAGGTAGATATCGCCCAAATGGTTCTCGGAAGAAAACTGGAAACTTCAAACCAAAAACTGCACACAAGATAAAAAGCCCTTAACGAAAACAAAGAGCAGAACAAAAAATTTCAGTCAGTGGAACTGCTAATTTTTGCTCCAAATACGTCAGTGTTTTAATATTTGTCCATAAAATACTTGATCGAAAAGTGCGAATGTGGTAGTTCAAAAATATTTTTTTAAGTTAAAGACGACTCGATTGAAGTGCTGTTTGCTGGAGATAGTGAACAGCCAAGTTTTATACACCTTCAAACAAAATTTGTGTAACTGTCAACCAGGTAAATGTGTAAAACCTCAAATATTACAAATATTTCAAAAATGTCGCGGAGCTGTACATGCATAATTTAGCATAAATACAAAGAAAATAACTAAAAATTGATAAAAAGAATTTATCAAAAGTTCGAAAGCAAAATTACAACCACAAATGTAACTAAATGTTTCACGCCAGCATTTCGAGAGAAGCAGTCGAAATTTTATAAACTTTTTTGGTGTAACTAAACTGCTGTCGTGCCTTGCGATAACGTGTAAGATCCATCGTGGATAGCTATTCTTGGAAGCAATGTTCTAAGATTAATAGTAACTGGGACTATAAGACTTACGAGAACAATGGATTTTGAACTGTTGAAAATTTTTCACCCTATAATAAGTTTAATCCTTTAATTACCAGTTATTTTTAAAGTGTTTTGGACTAATCCTCTTAGCGATTCTTTAACAATGTTCGAACAAAGGACTTACCACAGCTTGTACAGCAAAGCATAACACAGCCTATAAAATCAGTATGATCCGATCGTTGAAAAACAACTTAACCAATTTGACTTTAAAAAGAATTATTTTCCGTTTAAAACATCTCTTACTATATTTAAATGCTTGCTTTCGACAATTTAGAAAATCTTCTTTTTTCTTAACTTTATTCGGTCCAAGCCTTCAAATATCCGTCATCAGCGTACTGTGGAAACTTTTATTTTGACCTACTTCCTATTCAAATTTCGGCTCCAAACTAAGTTTTTTGAAATGTGCACAAAAGAGTTGAGCGGGAAAAGTGCTTTTTTGCGCGCGTAATATGTCACTGTTCCTTGCTGCACAACGAACAGTGACATGAAGTTTGCCAAATGTTTTGAAAATGTTTTTTTTTTTTATTTCCTCGGACCTCAATGATTTAAGTTTGGAGCTGTAATTTACTTTTAATCTCTGAAGCACAACATGTTAGGTTGTAACACACATGAATCGATGTACCGGAAATAGTTAGCGACTTGTACATTTAACGATAATCGTCCGCGCGGAATGAAAGACGTATCTTGCTCTTACAAATATATATGAAGCTAAAATTTCAAAAGAATTAAATTTGGTATAATGAAAGTTCTGAACCAGTTAATTCATAGTATGAACATTGAACATTCTTTAGCTGTTACTGGAGCTGATTTAATTTGCAAACCATAGTGGCTTACTGCATACGAACTTTCTTTTTTGGTAGCGTCAATTATATTTCTATTTTAAAGTTAGCAAAGAACCGAACTTTTTCGGTAATAGCCAAATATTCCTTTTTTCTGACAAATTTTCACACTGCACCTTTTCGAACACCTTTGCCGATCGCTCATTATTGCGAGTAGATCCTCTACTCCGACGATGTCACCAACTTTGTAAAACTATTTACCCCTCTACATGACACTGCAGCAATTTCGTGCCTTATTAATATTACTTTAGATAACACCTGGCGATTTTACTCGTTAACGGATGACTTCTTGGAAACTTGTCTGGTTAAGGGTTATAGGTGGTAGTTAATTCATGCAATCAATTGGTCGCAGCATGATTTTGAAATAAAATCGAAATATAACCATTCCATCTTTGTGCTTTGTCTTAACTTAGTTTAGTTTAGGTTATGTTTTGAACTGCAGCTCTAACCTGATCTTCGTTTCATCCAAAGAACAAAGAATACAACGGCAATAGTCACAAGTATAGCCAACAAGACGGCGATGACAATCACAATGATCGTGTTTTTCTTTCCTGAATTGCTTTTCTTCGCAGGAACCTCGTTTCTTGTCGTAGGAGTTGTACCAGATGCTAATAAAATAGTTAAAAACATATTACTTAAAAATTTCACTGGAATGGTAATCAACCAAACAACATAAGCTTATAACGGGAGGCATCATACATTATCGCCACATGACAATTTTTCAAAAACAATTTCTCTACTTTTCTTTTAAAATCACTTAATTTGGAAATGCAGTTGTGACCATTAGGAAGTCAAATCCAAAATAAAACTGTCCTATAAAAGTAGAACTTTTTAGTGTACTCTGACTTAGCAAATTTGACTTTATTTGGAAAATATTTGGGTCAAAACGCCGGGTGTTTTATCCACTCTTTAATACAATGGAGTGGTTAATGTCTATTGATCCAATTTTAGGTCTTTAGAAAACCAATCTCTTTTTCTGCATTCGAGCAACAACTTCGATGGCAGGATCAATCTGATGCCAGTTGGATACCCAAGTATAAATTTCGTAGCAAGACGCTTTATATTTTCTATTGGCAGTTTATATTTAATTGTGTATCGTGACCACATTTCGCTGGCGTCGTCAAGCTGTGGTCTGACCAAGAAACAGTACAGGAGTTAAACTTGCAAAGTCTGCGGATTAATTCCAAATTTCCGTTCCTACTAGATGTAACTCCTCGATGTATTTGCTTCGTAACAAATTATTTGTTGCCGTAATTCAAGATAGCAGATTTGGAAGAAGATTTTAGCAACAGACGATTACACTTTGCATGGGTGTTCGACTTCAGATACTTTCTTCGATATGTTTAGCGCCTTACATTTTGGCATATTCCGGTTAAACTAGGGGGGATAACTTCAGGATTCCTCTTTTGTACTTAGGGGCATTAGGGCTTGAAATCCATTCTAAATTTCGTTGTCTGCTCTTTGTTGAAACTGAGTCCTATATTAACATGCCGAAGAGGATCTACTTGCCGCCGCACCAGTAAACAGGACTGCCCAGAGGGGGGCTGGGACAGTTTTTTTGCCCAAGAACAAAAACGACTCAAAACAGATACACTCGTAAAGTGGCATCATAAAATTTTGTGTGAGGGCCTCTTAGATTTCTATTTTTTCACGGGCCCAATTGGGCGGACCTCCCTATGATTGCTTTTTATAGAGAACAAGAAGACCTACCACACCAGGTTTTTACCCACCATCAAAATCCCTAGTTTTGTGTTACGTCGGAGTGAAACTGCCTAGCTTTCGAGCTTTTTGACCATATACTGTAGGTTTCAGCCACAGCCACGGATGATTCTGGTCACTGCTTCTTTTAACTTAACATGTATACATTTAAGCCAGAAATTGGCCCTACTAATCGCAATATGTAAACCCAGCCTCGTCCACTACGTGGCTGCTGGTAAAAATAACGTCCAGGATAATAGTCTAGGATGAGCAAGCTTTCACTAAGCTAACAGTAATCACAACAATATTGAATTTTTTGTAACATTTTTTGTTCTAATATTTTAAGGAATTTGTTCAAAACGTAGAAAAAGTATTGGAAAATTAAAATTCTGAATAAAAGAAAAGATCCAGCTGTCGTGTAACTGATCTCACTTTACCATATGAATATGCCAATACTATGCTAATACAATAATAGAATATACTAATACAACATCTCCCTTCCCCCTTTTTTTCCCCTTAAAAATGTATTAAATATAAGTCCTACGATAAAATAATATAACTAATTATACAAGTCCTTTATTTTCTCGTGCTTTCAACGAAAGCTTTACAATTCGTTTTGGCCTTGAGTGTATATTGAGTTCAGGAATTTTTATATCCTTCGGATCACTAGCTTCCCTTCTCACGTTACTTTCTTCTGTTTCTTCTGCCAGTAGAACTAATTGAACACGGTTGCGTTTAATAACACTAGTAGGGGTCTCGATTTCATATTGTAGAGGATTTGGCTAATAATATGCTAATACGATAATAGAATATACTAATACAACACCAGCAACTGCAGACAAGTCGCGAACACACCTGCGCATACCTCCAGTAAGAATGCTGAAAACCTGAAGAATTGACAGTCTAAGTCTATTGACAGTCAGAAGAATTGTCACTAGACTCATTTCCAAACAGAGAATCTCCCAACATAGACACACCAGGTTATTTACAACCTATTTCCATGCTTCTGTTGTCTGAAAAACGCATTTAGGAAACAGAACAAAATTCTGGAGAGAAGCACAAAAAAGCTGTGGAAACACTCAATGATTTCTCTAAGGTACGTGCTATAACTCCAGTACGATATTATATGAAAAAACCATGGCAAGAGCATATACGAAAAATTCGACAATGTTTTACAACTGTTGTGCAAGCTATTACTCCTGGTCAAAAAAGTGATGTATGGAATGCAATAGGAAAGTTTTGCGATTTTAACTTAACTCGGGATCAAGAACGCTCCAAGGACACCAGTGCAGGCTTCACCTACAGCTTACAATGACGCAGATGAAAAAAGCACTAAAATGCAAATATTGTCCACATTTGTTGATACGTTTTCACAACCAGAACTACGGAAAATGCTGCTTGATGTCACGTTGTACAACATGAATCGGGCCAGGCGACATCTGCTGGAAAAAGGAACAGGCCAACCCCTGGAGAAATCTTCTCACTATAGAATTAGTATCAGCAGGTTGATTACTTTGTCTCGATTATCACTAGTCCTCATTTAGTACAAGATGCACGGTATGCGGACACTAAAGCTTTCATCTGGAGAAAAGCTCAAAATATCATATGTCATCAGAACTAAGATTGGTACCACAATTAGTAGGCAATATATGCAGTATTGTCGTGAAACTCAATTTGAGTCTCTCAGTGAACGAAATTTATACAGGATTTTGGAGAGCTGCCCCGCCTAACAACGCAAGAGTCTGCAAAGTTTAGATGATACGTCTGCAGATGGCTTAAGGGCATTAGATCTTGTCGACCAGATCTGAGACAAGCTAGAAAAAAAAAAGGTGTGTCGTCCACGTGTAGTATATGTTAAGAATAATTGTCAAGAAAATGTATCCATTTGTTGATGAAGCAAGATATAGAAGTGACTGCGCGGGGTCTTATGAAAGTGGCGGAGTTTTGATTCCTACAAGTAGCATTAAAGACTCAATAGGGATTAATTTAGAAAGACAAGATTTTTCTGAACCTCAAGCAGTGAAAGGTAGTTTGATAGGAGTACAGCACACAAAAGGCTTACGTAAACAGATATCTCCACGAAGGTTATAACATAACTATAGAAGATAAAGGTAGCGCTTGAATCTCACGGTGGTGTACAGAACTGCAAAGCATTTGCTGTTGATTTGTTACCACAGCACAAGTAAACTAGTATCATACCGCTCATTGAGAACTTGTCTTCTCCATAACTATAGCTACTCAAAGACTGGACTTCGTGTATGGAAGGGGTATCAAATCGGTCCAGGTAAATTAACGTCGCAGAGACAAATTATGGTTGACCCATCTCCTGTGAATGATTTGAAAGTCGTCGAAAAGCCATACTATTATAGAGAAACATTGAGTGAAGAGAGAAAGAATAGGCAAATGAAACTCGAAGGACCACATGATTCTTACTGCTCGCAAGCTCCCGGTCTTTTTTGTTATCCTGAGGAAGGGTGTGTCAAAGACTTCATAACCTACACTGGGTTGTAGAGGCACTTAGCCTCAAAGAAACATGTTCAAAAAGATGAGGCAGAACCACTTGGCGACATGATAAAAAAAGACGTGAGCATCACAGTTTTCTACCAGTATTTACGCACATGATGTGCCTGAATCAGCTTTGCAGTCCTCATAAATTCCACCAAAGCCTACCAAACAAGCGATTTCAAAACTGAGTGAGGGCTGGGCTTGGAAAAAATCACGCAAAAATACAGGATTTTCAGAACAAGTGAAAGAATATCTGATAGAAAAATTTCAGGTTGGAAAAACCACAAATCAAAAGGCTGACTCAACACAAATCTCTGTTGAAATGAAAAGACCTCTTGATGACAAAAGAAAACGTCTCTTTAACGCTGAAGAGTACCTGAAGCCTCAACACATTAGATCGTTTTTTTCTAGGAGTGTGGCAGCTAAGAAAAAAATGTGTCTATCCACGTTTAAGTTGTTAGAGGACAAAAAGATTTGCAGATTTCTGGACAAAAATGAAGCCGCTGAACAGGAACAATATGTGCATAATTTGCGTACCCAAGCAGTGTTTACTGTACATCACAACCACCCACTTGTGTTTGACAGGTACAATGTATAAACCTAGCAAAAGTAAGGAGAAATTTAAAAGAAAGTTTAGCATTGCAATGTTATGTCGAATTTGTGAACATTTTGCAATAAGCATAAATGGAAGCATGCGATTAAGAAAAGAAAACTACATTCAAGTTATATTCAAGGAATTACGGAACCTATTAAAAAAAATCTTAGACAGATTCAACGTAAAAGTTGCCCAAAAGCCATTCTTGACGTTGGGACATATATTTGCAAAGCCTAAGAATCGTGTTGCGAAGGATCAAAGAAATAACGTGATTTATTCCATTCAATGTAACGACTGAGTACATTGGTCAGACTAAACGTCAGTTTGGAACGCGCTTAAAAGAACACCAAAAGGTAGATTTTTTCTCAAAATTCAAAAATTCAATTCAAAAAAAAAAAAAGAAAATTCTGCTTTGTCGGAGCACGCGTGTCTAACTAACCACACGATTGCGTGGGAAAATTCCAAAATTATTACCATCGATCCACGTTAACATCAAAGACGTTGTCTGGAGGCGTGGCATATCAATCATGTCCGCACTCAATTGAATAGTGATAATGGTGGTTTATTACTGGATGTCTATTTGCTTCCCATTAATAAGTTAATGTCATCAATGGTTCTCTGAAAATAGAAATAGGGACCTCATGTTCAGATCAATCACCTCTGTTGAAGACACTAAAAAGAAGTGTCGAAACGTTGGATCGTGAACGATAGTTTTGTAAGCTACGTTCAAAACTTTTGAAGCCAAAGTAGCGTAAAAGCATGCCTAATTATTCATCTGGTTGCGTTGGGAATTTGTTTGCTACCTACCACGAAATTTCATTCATTTACTGTAAAAATAACTGATATATTTTAGTGCTAATTTTCAATGATGATTTTTCTACTTACTGTAAATAAGACATATTATTGAGGTAGACGTCAGTTAATAAATACCGTAAAATGTCCGTTATATGGTATGACTATTATCCTGATTGGGGACAAATAGAAAATTTCATCTGCCATACACCATCCAATTTTTACAGAAAACCTCTCATAAACTTTTAAACTGTGGAGTACTACAGGTTGGGATCAGTGATCATAATCTTGTTTATGCCTGTTTCAAGATTTCAGCACCAAAAGAAAACCCACCAGTGGTGGACACCAGAAGTTTTAAAAATTATAATGAAGAAATTTTCAGGCGAGACTTCTTTAATGCCTTTAACATGCGTGGCCGGGGGTAATCAAACAATCCGAACAGCCTTTGGGAGTCATTCGATTGCGTTTTCACCTTAATTTCTAACTTGCATTCTCCTTTGAAGACACAGAAAGTGAAATACGAATATAGTCCCTGGGTAACACCTGCTTTAATCCGAGAAATGAACCCTCGTCATTATTTAAAGAGGAGGACAGCGGCATCCAAACGCGACACCCAATTTACTGCATAATTACAGACAACAAAGAACTCGCGTCAAGTTGACTCGTCATGGCGGAAAGTCAGGCGCGTAAAACCTCCGATACGAGTGTTCATATTGTTGATGAGATTGATACTTCTAGCTAACTCCAAGAAACCAGAGACGATAAAAGAAATATTGAAGAGCTTGTGAATAAAAACAACGACGTTAAGAAATATCCCAAGCTGTCCTGGACTGGTGATATTCAATCTCTCAAATATTTTGTGTCGAATGTCTTAAAGTTGGACGGTACGTGGCGTTCTCCCGGTAGTGAGAAAAAGCTTTTCATCACTCAAGATGAGAGTCTTTCTATTACGTGGCTAAGGAACCGAAAGTTTATTCATGTAAGTGGCAAAAGTGCTAATAACTTATTGAGAACACTCTTGTCCTTCATGACAGAGAATACAGAAGCGTTAAACGAGGGTGAAACGTCGACTAAAACAATAACCGCAGAATCTGAGAAAGAATCTGTATGTCGCAGTAAATATAACGAACTAAATGCCGAGGTCGAGGGTGTGAAACTAGATTTGGTTATTTTTGAATCAAAACTAAAAAGTGAAATACAGGCTGTTAAAAATTTCTTGAATAGCATCATTGTCAGGCAAGGCACAATGGATATAGACGTTGCAAGAAGTAAACAACAAATTGAAGATTTGTCTAATGTATGCCTTGGGTTGGACGGAAACGCCGAGACTGTTATACGTCTCTGGGACGAAAACAATCGGCTTAGTGGGCAAGTTAAATCGTTGCAAGCTCTGAAAAATATGGGTAATTCCGACAAAGTTTTAACAATCGCAAGTCAATTAATGTAAATATCGAACAGCCTCTTAAATGCACTCAGGCAGATCAAAATTATGCAAACATCAATGAGCCTTTTAAGTGCACTCAGGTGGACCAAACCGATACGTACAATATAGAAACGACAAATGATCGCCAGACATCGAATAAAGCTACAGCCGCAGAATCTGTGAAAGACTCAGTGTTTCTTAATAAACATAAGGAGCTAAATGTTATGTCTATTCAAGTAACATCTGACGTTGAAAGCCGAAAATTGTCTTCTTCGGTGAAACCTGGCTGGATGGGCCGTCTTCGATTGATTGAGTTGCTAAACTCAAACAATATCAGCATAAAAAAAAGCAACTCTGGTAGACCTCTCCAAAAAGTCAATGGGGATTTTTCGAGTATGTCGAACGAAATACCTGAAAGAAAATCCCAGTTCGAATTACTTACCGTCCTGCAAAGCACGAAAATACTTTTTTCAAACACAAGAGTTATAAACCAAAGACCAATAACTACAAAGACGGAAAACCTGCTTGTTTTCGACAAATGACAAGTCATTGTCG